>JAKMWU010000104.1:0-148155 GCA_025327145.1 Colletotrichum sp. SAR 10_76
CCATCCGCCCCACCCTCCCCGTCTGATTCTCGACTCGCGCCGCTGCCGGAGGCGCCAGCCGTCGACCCATACCCACCCTCGGACCCCCCTGACTTGCAGACCAAGACGTCTTTTCAATCATCTGTCACTGCGTCTACATCGTCGGACAAGACAAATTACAAAATTTACAGTTCCAGTTCTCCTCCTCGAGCCGATACTGAGAGTGTGCTGCCGCCACCATCGATATCCTCCGATACAACAAATTACCAAGTATACAACTCTAGCTCGCCTCCTCGCATCCCTCAAAGGGACAGTTCGTTGCCGCCACCTGCATCGAGTCACTCCAACTACGAGATTCTTGGCCGATCGTCCCCCCCAGAAACATCCTCCGCTGAGCGTAGTCCTCCGAAGACTGCAGACAGCAGCGCCGACAGTAACCACAACTATATTCTACACGGCGACCCGTCCCCTGCACCCTCTTCTGCGGCTACGGCCCGCCGCCGCCGTGTTCGCCCGGAATACTCGCAAGAAAGCCTGTTGGTAGCACCACTCAAGCCAAAGAAAAGCAAGAAGAAGTCCAGGGAGAGGTTTGGCTACTACAAAACTCGCTCGCGAGACTCTCTCCGGCGCATCGCATCGATTAAGTCCATATCCAGTTCTCGCAGCGTTGAGGCAGCCACGAACATTATCACCGCCCCTGCTGCCTCCTATCGATCACGTGTGCAGGCTGGCTTGCCTACGCGGCAGCCGGACGGAAGAGCTGAGCCATCTACCTCCACACCTGTCCCGTCCCACATGCAAGCTCATCCGCATCAATGGAGTTCACAACTATCTACGGTCATGTCGGAGAGTGAGGGAGGAAGCGAGCCCCCATCTCGCTCTGTGTCTCCCTGGTCGGTTCCAGCCCGACGTGGCAGCCAACCCCTTAGCAGCCATAGCCGGCAAATGCTCAGCATCTCCTCATCGCTGGCAGGCAATGAAGAAAGGTCTCTGTCTCACTCACGGTCATTTACAGACTCGCTCGAAAGGCCCCAAGCTAGTCACAGTCGAGGAGGCACCCTTCGTTTAGTAAGCGATCAGGATGAGCATGGTGATGGGTTGACGGAGTTGCATCAACTGAACCAACGTCCATCCCGAACACGTCTTTCGAGCTTTTTCTCAAACACCTCGTCTGATCGTAATCTGCACTCATCGAGCAGCTCACGTTCGCGGGCCAATAGCTTCAACTCGGCATCTATTCCTACATGGGCTAAGTGAGTCAAGCGCACAGCCATACTTAAGGCACTTAGTACGGTATTCAGCTAACAGTTTTGGACAGGTTCTATTATGGAAGTGGGGAACGAAAGTTTCTGGCGAGCTCTTCGGGCTCCATCATAACCGATCCGAACGACAGTCGACCTCCCAGCTCGTACCAGAGTCGATCGCCAAGTGCGGAACACCTTCCGCTGAGTATTTACAGCCCCCGAAGACGGCCCCGGGAAGTCAATCCCCTGGCTCCCGGTCCAATGTCGGATTCCGCTTCCATGGAAATCAACCCGATGCCGCTAGACAGCCAGCTTCGACCTGGTGTACGCAAAAAGACATCGAGCATTTGGTCGCCGCATTTACGCCGTGACCAAAGGGCCAGCCGTTACAGCATTTGGGAGCCACCTTCCATGACATGGTCCACCGAGAATAGTCTACTTGGCAAGCGAAATATGCAAGTCGTGCTCTTTGCCCTCGGGTTCATTCTTCCATTTGGTATTGCGAATCCAGTGTTGAACTTTTCTGGGTCGACTGCTAACCGCACCTAGCTTGGATGATTGCCGCCTTTTTGCCCCTTCCTCCTGACCCGCACGCTGAAATGGAGGAGCGCGATCACCGATCAAGTCTCTTAGATGAGGAAGGGGATCTTCCTCGACGCATCGCGGCCATCGATGAGACTTTGTTCCAAAGCGCCAGGTGGTGGCGCGCCCTCAATCGCTACATGTCCGTTATTGGCCTCCTCGTCGTAGGTGCCATTGTAGCTCTCGTCGTTGTCGGCGTCAAGCAGGGATGGGGACAAATCGCGTAGCAGCAAGACCCCGACCAACATCTCGGAACTCAGTCTGCCTCGACAACTGCCGTAACTTTCGGGCATTCCGACCTAATGCTTTCAGCGTACACCACACAAAACAACCCCTATTGATTTCTTCGATACATCAGCGCATTAGATTCACGAATGGGTACTCATTGCCCTGCGACGGCCCTTTTTACGACTCTACGACACTTGGAATTACCTGAGCAAGCACACGAACCTTTTTGTCCTAATTGTCGGACACTCCTCTTTTTCACTTCATCGTTCTTCTTCCGGGTAAACAGAGACGCTATCAGTGCTCTTCCATCCCTGTAAAAGTTATTGTACTATTATACGTTTGCCCAGGCGGGCCTCCAGTTGACGACATGCTAGATTTTTATCTGTAATGGGTGGTGAGATTGAATAACGATACCCCCCGGGTCTGACGCGGGAGTCATGAGGTGGGGATCGCCACGCCGATGTTCGAAGCGTTCGAACTCGGCTCTAGAGTCTCCTTTTATTTTCAAGGCATAGACATGGGCATATAAAGGCTTGGTTCAGGAGCTATGTAGCACGAAATGTCTAATGACTAGCGCCCATGGGCCGTTTCTCAAAGTTCTCCGTCACAGGATATATGCTCCCCGTAGTGTGTTGCACATGTAACTTATCTGCCCAATACTTTCCACATCGAAATCTACCACATCCATTGAAGCCTGTAACACAACAATCCCATCGTGATTTACCTTTCAGGTATGAGAGGCTTTTGTATAGGTGATAGGCTCGATTTCAAGCAGCCTTCCTTTTCTGCCTGGCCTCTACTTCTGCCTTGATCTCCTCCATGGCTTCGTCGATCTCTCGTTGAGGATCAGCTGAGACTCCTAAGACCGGCTCCCGGCCAGAAAGACTGTCCTGGCTGAGAGAACGGGTGAGCTTAGCCCCGGTCTTTCCTTGACGCTCTTCCAAATGCTTCTTCAAAAGCTGCTTCGCCGGGGAGGCGAAGAAGGCCATAGAGACAATTGTGCCAATAATAGTGTAGAAATAAACGCGGCTCCAGACCAGAATCGAACCTGACAGCTGGAGCACGAGAAAGGGAGCCACAACAAAGGACATGCCCAACTGAGTTACAACGAACGATAAACAGTCGTAGTAGATCTTGGTGGTCGTTGGGGAACCGGTGCTGGGGTCGATGAAGAATGCGCGGAAGTATCGGCGGTAATCTATGTCGTATTAGTTCTTGTTTGAATCGCCAATTCACATCCACTGCAACTCACTTTTTGCAACAGTCTGGACAAAGCTGGCGAGAATGAAGCTCAGGTAATACCCGGGATAAAACCCATGCCATAATGCGCTCGTGCCGAACGTGATCAGACTGGCGCGGAAACCAGGCTTCTTTCCGATAGGCGTTACTCGAAGGTAAACATAGTTTCTCAACCAGTTGTTGGTGTTCATATTCCAGTTGCCCAGATATGCGCGCGTGTTTTGTGCCGTCTCAACTCCCCATGGATTGATGTTTTGTAGCCTGTTCCATGACACCTTGCCGGTGACAGGATCAACACCATGGTAGCCCAAGCCGGCCAAGATGCAAGCGCCTTCAGTCAAGGACCAAACGCCGTAATACTTGAGACGAGCCGTCAAACCGGTCATGTGCAGGACCCAAACTCTACGTAAGAAGTGAAGATCCATATAGGACTGCCCCGTCAAGTAACTGATGGGGTAGTAACCCGAGAGAACCATGAAGAGACCAATCCAGCCCAAGCCGCTCGCAGCCTTCCATGCAGCTGGAGTACCACTGCGAGGGATCTTCCGCTTCTTCCGCACAGGAGGCTTCTTTGAGGGGTCGACCTGGGCAGGTAGGTCAAACATGGTGGTGTCTATCCATTTGCGATATTCGGCGTAATCAAAGGCGGGACCAGCGAGAAGCCCAGGGAAGAAGAGGACATATCCGGCATAATCCAAAAGACCTGGAAGCTCAACCAAGCGTCTCTCCTTCTGGAAATCAGACAGTTTGTCCTCTGACAGTCGGCCATCTGCCACATTCCAGCAGAAGGCACTAAGCTTCATGAGCAGAACCATTTGCGCGCCAGTGATATCGACAGATGAGGGGCTGTCGGCGAGTTGGCGAGCGATATGGCTGATGGACATGTGGCCCATGACGAAGGCGAAACCAATCCAAGGCATGAACGGGCTACTGCGAAGATACTTGGCGATGCAGTAGACACCAATGGAGCTGATGGCAAGGGTGCGCACGCCACTCCATAGATCAAATAGTCCGACCAAGTAGAAGGCGGAGGTGCTAGGTCACAAATAACATGGTCAGCGTAGTGAGCTAGGAATTAAATATATGCGCAGGAGCTCCAGGTGTGTCATACCATACTATGAATAGATTCTTCTGGTCTGGCCGGGCATCTGGAACCCTCTTGAGTAGACCGGCGAGAGGGTATGATATGAGGAACGAGAAGACGAGCTTGACTGCCAGAAGAAAGACGTCAGCTTGCACGGCATACTTGGAGCTGGCCTATATGGATGGGTATATATTCGATCGTAGGTAAACTCTCGCGAGGGAAGACTAACGTTCGTCGGGCGATGCGCCCAGGCGCGAAGATAGTAGCTCGAATGCTGCCGGTACACCTTGGGTCAGCTTGCGAAAGACTTCAATCTCAAGGAATGCCAAATAGCCTACGCTTGTTAATAAAGGGCAACATCATGTACGTCAAGGACAAAGCTGGCGATAGCGAGGGACTGGAAGGTTAGAGCGGGTGAGTTCAAATGCTTCTTAGTCCATCTCTTCGAAGCTGGTCGGGGAAATTGTGTTGGGCGAACGGCGCGGAATGTCGTCTGCTGAGCAGGAGAAGTAGCAGTTTGTTCTGGGTCCTGTTCTTAGGAGCGAAAGTCGGTGGTTAGCACAACAGGCTAGGTCATGTGGGAACGTTCGGATGAGAGAATGAAGACGTGGGATGGGAGACAAGCCAGGATGTGACTGAAGCCGATCAGTAGGTGCCTGTGGGTAAGGTACTTCAGCCGAAGGGAAAAATACTGAAGTGCTAGTAGGGAGAAGAGTTGCGGGTCATCCCAACCTGACAAGTAGCTGCGCATGCCCAGAGCAGCAGCGAAATACGTGTGGTTGCAAAGAGCACGTGTGACGTATTATTAACCTGTCCACCTAGCTAACCTTAGTCCTGCTCAGGGCTGGCTTTTAAGGCCGTTCAGACAGCGAGTTTGGCATGGCGGAAGGGGTGGGGCAAAGGTGTTTTGGCGGGTGGTCATGTACTAAGGTATGTAGGCAAGGCATGGTACCGAGTACCTCCCGGTTGAAGTCTCCGCCCTACCTAGCCAGCCGAAGCCCACCCCACGTGTTTCGGAAACAAGCTTCACGAAGGTGGCAGAACGTGTTGAGGGTGCCTGCACAAAAAGACCGACGTTAATTTACACCAAAAGACCAGCGTAGCCACACCAAAAATCATCTTGTCTTCCCCGACACCGACGCCGCTGCCGTCTTATGTTGTCTGACAAAGGACGAAGTTTTAATTCTACGAGCCAAAGCACCCTACGGCTTCCCCGTTGGAAACCAATATTATGTCTGCACAAGCGCCCCAACCGATCTCACCGCTTCGGCTTGTTGAATGGTTTCTGTGGTACACGATAAAGTCGTGGCTTTAAAACACAGCTACTCTATCCGCCTAAGACTACACGGGTGGAGCGCAGTTTGACGACTCAACGCCTAGGCTCACATCTTGTCACTTGAGCCTCTCCCCGCCTATGCATCTCGAGGTCAAACGTATTACTATACAACATTTCGAGCATCTATTGGCGATCAGCGTGGAGAAAGCCAGACGGGCATCCTTCGCTTGCGTTGAGGCAATACCGCTTAGGTACCATAGATGCGCTATGCACGTTGCTCAACCAGCAATTTATTCGGCTGCCGCAATGCTCACCCACGAGACTTGGCAAGCCAAGTTCCGCTTTTCTATCAGGAACCCACAACCGTTCTACGAGTTCGCATCCTTGTTGCTTTGAGAGCTCGCGCTCATGGGTTGTGTAGTTGGCAAAGACATCTTGGCCGCCTCGCTCTGGCGAATTCTGGCCCACGCATACACGATGCCGCTGACGAACCCAATAATGATAGCCGACACGCTGCCAAATGTGACCGGCGCATCGAAGAAGACGAGGCCGCTTATGGCGATGGGAAGTTTGTTGAGAGCGCCAACCACGGAGTATGTCGTAGAGGAGGTGACTCGGATACACCAAGCCGAGCAGTACGAAATAAAGATTGCGCAAAGTCCGGAGTAGATCATGCCGACGAAGAGGCTGTTGCGAGTCTCGATGGGGAAGTTCTTGGCGATGTTCGCTGACGACCAATCCTCCGTCAAAAGCGTGCAAACGATGAGGACAGGGATTGTCAACAGGTTGTTGTAGAACATTGCTGTATGAAGCATTTATCAGCCATCGTCCTCTGGGCTGTCGCATGTAAACAGCCGGGGTTCTCGGGGTAGCTTACTGTCCCAGTCCTTAAAGTTCATCTTCTTGATAACCTTGCGCATGCCGAGCACGTATGCGGCTGTGCAGCAAACATTCATGCCCATCCAGGCGTATCCGGCATTCAACGTCGAGACAGCAGCAGAAGCCTCAGCAGTGTGCGAGCCGCCACCCAGCGCGTGTTGAACATCAGCCCAAGCAGCCACGACAGAGCTAAGAACCATCAAGCCAAAGGACAAAAGCGAAAGGGGGCTGACGCTTCCGCCAAACCACAAAACTTCGCCATATGCGATGACAATGATGGTCAGATTCTTGAAGATGGTGTAGACGGGAACTGAGAGGAATTGGAGGGCCTTCGTGCCTGTGTAGATCATGCCGACGAGTAGAAGCGCGATAGGAAACCCTGTGGACGTGTCAGCCTGCACTGCACAGCTTGGTGGCTTTCGAGTAGTGTGTAAAGTTACATTTCTTCGCTTTTCCCGTGTCAAAAGGTGCCAGGTTCGTGATCATTCCCAGGTTCTTGCAGACGACGATGGTGAGGATACAAACGATGGACTGCATAGCGCGCGGTTAGAAGCATCCACAGGAGAGGGCCAATGGTGAGCATACCTGAACGGCGAGATAAAGGAAGTTCAGATTCCAAAACTGACCCGAGACAACGTACTTGTTGACCACAGTCATACTAATGGAAGAGAAGCAATAGGCCAGGATGGAAACGCCAGGGCTGTTATCGATCTTGCTCAGAGGCGAGGCCAGGTTTGATCTTGGCCTGGGAGGTGGTCGCTGGGACAAGAAGCCATCCTTTTCTCCACCGAACGAGTCGGACCCGCGCAGCTCGTAGTCCTCATTCTTCTTGTCCGACATGGTTGCCGATGATTGAGATTGTTAAATAGGTGTTGTCGGTGATGAACGCAAGCTGGCTTCAGTTTCGTTGGCTCGAGCTTGGGGCTAGAGAATCGGGAGCACAATTGCGCCTGACGGGAGAGAAGGGCTGAGTCGTCAACTCGTGAGGGGCAGCACTGGAGGTTTTGCCGACGGGAGGCAGTGGATTTATGACTTGCGTCAAAAATGATTGATGTCCTCGGCGAGCCGTTCCTCGTACGGCGGGTTGCAACTGAAGAGCAAAGTCTGGCTGCGGGACGAAGATGTAGCGAACAGGAACGGTGCACAGCGTAAAGGGGGCACGGAGATATTCGCGAGCGAAGACGGGCGGTACGGGAAGGGAATGCAACGCAAGGGAACACGCGTGCACCTATCAAGGGTCGTGGAATTTCATGCCACAAATTGCGGCGTGGCCAGGTTCTCTGTATCCGTGCTCATACAGGCTACAGTGTCAAAATGCAAATTGAGTTGCTGGGCCGCTAGTAGTGCTTCGGCGGGCAGCGCTCTCCCCTGGTAATGGGTTGACCTATAATGTGAAGCAAGGGACCACAGTTGGTTCAGCTTCATGTCGATAATTGCATTTTTAGACTGGATATCTTCTTATTGCATTTCCAGTGCGCCTGCTCTCCCTCCCTGGGTAGTGTGGTACCTAGGTAACTACGTACCTACTTGAGTAGGTAGGCATGTTCCCGTCCCAGGCATGTGGAGACACCGGGGAATCTCAGGCGACGGAACCTGGGTCGGCATGTTGGTACCTACTGGACGCCTAGCATTGACGGTGATACCTTAAGATCGGCATGCTCTCAACCGCACAGCTCAACTCCCGGGACATGACACCTCCAACACTCGCCGTACGAATTGCCAAGAGCCAAACTTGCTGCAGTATCTTCGCCACTTAACGCAGGAAATTCATCCCATCGATCCCGATACTAGATGCACTTGCTACTAAATCATCTTGCTATAACAAAGACCAGGCTTTGTCTTCTCGAGAATTTTTTAAAAGACGATGGACGTATCAAGCGAACACAGCGCAGGTCATTCAACAACAGAGGGCGCGGCTAGAGCCAAACTTCAACTTCCAGCAAGTTGTGATCCACCTCAATTCGAGGCCCCCAGAAAACAACTGGTGTGGGTGGTGAGTTCGGAAAGTCTTGCAGTGACCTATACCGCATCTAAACCCCTCAAAGGTATTCGGTGGCACTGGGCATATGGGCCGGTCACTCGTGAAGTCCGCCTTATCTCATGGCGACCTCGTCACTTCTGTCGGTCGAGTCTTTGAGACAACTCCCGAAGATATGTCAGCACAGGACAACGACAGTTGCCTGGGTCTCTTGTGTGACGTACGAGCCAGAGATTCAGTTGCCCGCGTTATCGAGAAAAGTTTGGATCGATTTCAGCGGGTTGATGTCGTCGCGAACTGCTCCGGGTACGGCGTAATTGGGGCCTGTGAGGACCAAGACGAGCATGAGATTCGTAACCAGTTCGAGACCAACTTCATGGGTACTCTCAATATCATACAGGCCAGTCTGCCCTACTTTCGCCACCAGAACGCTGGTCGATATTTGATCTTCAGCTCAACTTCAGGTGCTCTGGGCGTTCCGGGTCTGGGTCCGTACTGTGCTACCAAGTATGCCGTTGAGGGTCTCATAGAGGCCATGCTGTACGAGACCGACTCGTTCAACGTAAAGGCGACTCTTGTCGAGCCAGGTTTTGTGCGAAGAGACGAGCCAGATACAATGCCCACGCCTCTACCGACATGGGGTCACTTCCTCATCAAACCGGCCAGCGAAGCCTACGCACAAGCAACCTCACCAGCCCTGCATGCAAAGCGAATGGTCCAATGGCTAGGAGATCGGCAACCAACAAGCGCCGTCAAGTGCGCGGAGCTTGTTTGGCAGCTCGCTCACTGCTCATATCCTCCGCTGAGGTTGCTTCTTGGCAGCTATGCCATTGAAAGCATACGGGACAGGCTGCGGTCGGTCACCGAGGAGCTCGAGGACTGGAAGCATCTGAACTTCCCAGTTGCGCCTGAAACGGGTGTTGAAGTGGATGGCAAGGACAGCAAGGCAGATCACGATGAGTTCATGGCCGATTCTATCCAGGATGCACAAGGACAAGTTACGACATGAGGACAGCATACATGTCCTCATGAGACAACGCGCCAGGTGGCCAGAGCCAAACCACATTCCAGGTCTTGCGTTCGAATGCACCTTCGGCAAACGCGATAACGTTATGTATCTCTGAGACGAAATGTTTAGTCCGTGATATCCCACCTACTGATACGTGGAAATATCCTGCAGTCCATCCCACGATACGAGACACGAACTCCAACACACGTTGTTGCGTACATGATGGGCATGGTCAGGAGTTTCCTGAATCTCTTTCATGCGCAAGATTTCTCAATTCCCTTTCCATTCGCGGCTCATCATTGGCTAGACTGTCGAAATACAAAGGGTCACATGCCCCTCAGCCTCCTCTCTCGTCACCTCCGGTCTATGCCGGCAAACTGCTTTGAAGATATTGCTGGACATACTCTTCCCTGTGCGGGTTCATATCAACGTCTGATGTGCGATTCAAAGGTGTCCACTTGGGCTCATCCTTGAAAAGCCTCATTGCCTTGATATACTTTATAACGTTGTTAGCAAGATTTTGACGTCGGGAATGTTCGAGGGTCATCACTCACATTAGAGTCGTCAGTGGTAAATCGGTGGTAAATGCCTGCAGGAAGGATGATAAGATCGTCCTGAATCCTGGTTAGCCGTCTAGATCGAATAATTCCTGCCAAAACGTTTGGTGGAGAAGACAACATACCTTCTCGACACGAATTCGAACCCATTGATCGTCCGCACTCCTGACGTCAAAGAACCCGTGACCATCGCGGACATAGCGAATTTCCTCGTCCTCGTGCAGGTGCTCATGGAAGAAGGACTTGACTTTCTCTTCGTAGACATCACCCATCTTCTCCGGCGAAACAATAATCTCATCCCTGTTCCTATATCCTCGGTCCAACGCGAGTTTGTTGACGCCATCAATGTTGGGGATCTGATGGTAGTAAACGCCAAGCTTCTTCAGCTGTTCGACCGTAACCTCTTTGCCCGAGTCGTGCGCTAGACGCTGGTCGCCCTGCAACCAGTAAACAAGTTAGCTCGATGAGTAAGTAGCCTTTGGCAAGCCGACAGCAGGTGTTTCGGAAAGCCCACTTACAGCCAGATTATCATACCAATATGCCCTCATGGTTTGTAGTGTTACGAGGGGTGATTGATCACGTATGGGCACAAGTTTCGGGCGGGACAGAGGCGAGAATTTTGGCCAGGAAGTAGGAAGCTGTTCAGGTGCAGGAAAGTCTGTATATCCAGTAGCTCCCGAGCAAACAGCTACCAAATCGACATGTAGGCAGGATATTGAATGGTTAAGAGAAGTAGGACGAATAAAGGTTTGGTTAGGGGTGGACTTTTACAATGGAAATGACGCAATTGGCTGTGAAGGTGGGGTAACTTGCTACCCAACACGGGCAGCACCACACTTGCCTACCTAGGTACACTACCTTAGGGAGTTGAGAGTTGCTTCTGGCACTCCGTCGTCCAATCTTCAGCGGGGCATCAGCACGTGGTTCTCAAGGTAGGTAGGTGCCTTAGGTACTCTAGCACTCCGGGCCTGCATCAAATCCTCCCGTCTCCCGATGATGCTCGCTGCGGATGCATCTGAAAAGTAAACGACACCTTGACAGATTCACACGAATAAACCGATAATGCAAGCCAGTGTAGCCCATTCACAAGAGACATCCGATCGTGCTTCAAACAGCTGGAGTGGGGGATTCGAATGACTCTATAGTATGTCTCTAAAATGCAATATGCTTCAAGCTGCTACCTGTCGTGTTCTGTTTCCCCGTGACTGACTGGATGGCCGGGCATGCTGTTGATGAAATCAGGTGAATGCGAACAGGCAGTGTGCTGTAGCGTTGCAACCGACTGACCCAAACGCCGCGGTAGCCACTCCATGCTGTGGGCAAAGCCCCTCCCTCCCGGTATCATGCGTTTCTTCAGTAAAGGGCTGATTCCCACTCGCCTTTTATCGAACCTCGGGGGCGAGCTCTGGACCGCCCGCAACGACAATGTCATTGTTAATGCCATCTGCAGTCTCATCCGCTGGTCGCCTCTCGAACAGTCGCCTCCACCATCCTGGGGGGTCAAATGGCCGCGAACCATTGTGCAGGGGTGGATAGACATCGGAGAAGAAGTACCAGATGTGGCCGATAACGACACCCATGATCTCATCCTTGGGAATGGAGCCGTGCAGGATCAAGCTAAAGGCCATGAGAACCCAAGGAAGGTATGGAGCTGTGAAAACCAACAGGCCCAGAAAGCTCAATCGCGTATCCGGGTTCCGTCGCGACCATATGTAAACCAGAGTTGATGACAGGGGATGGCCAAGGAATGGCATTGACACCAGCGGGGACAGAAGTAGCAGGCTGGTCATGGCGTAGACCAGGAGCCATGAGAAATGAGCGGGCGAACGGCCTGAAGATTCCTCCAGAAGTCGGGCGTATCGCTGTAGGAAGTAGACGTGAAAGAGGAGATCGAGGGAGAAGGGCCCGAAGTAGAGAAAGGTTGTCAGAAGACGCCAATACTGCAAACAGAAACACAAAGACATTAGTTACTTGGGTTTTCAAAGCGGGCAGCGAGAGAGACCGTGAAGCACCAACCTGTGACTTGGCGAATACTGCTCGGAAGCTGTAGAATAGCTGGAACGGAGTCACCATCTGGCACTGGACCAATGCGCTAGTCAAAACAGTTGCTGTTGTCCACCATCTTGTGCAGATGGGCATTTCCCAGAACCACGTCTCCAGAGGGAAGCGGCCCCCGTCACCCATCATCTGATCCATTTTGTGTGGGAAGGCGTTCGAAGGATGATGTGCTTCAGAGAAGGCAGGCTGAAGATCGAGAAGGCACGCGCATCGCCCAGAAAGTATGGCTCCCAGGCGTCGCAGCGAAGTTGGGAATGTCGGATTCAAGCAATCGGAGGCGGAGCAAACGGGTGCAAGCTGTGGAATATTGGACGTGGATTAGCAGGGCGAGAGGCAGTGGCTGGGAAGAGGATAATTTCGTTCTGAAGAAATTCAGGAAGAAATGCACCCAAGTTGTCCTTTAGCTGTCGCCCTGGGTTTCTTTGGGGTTCAATCCTTCCGACGTTGCATGTGTAGGTTTGGAGAGATAGACGTAGAGCGAGGTGGCCTTTGGAGCCCCATCAATCAGATCTCCATAACGCCCAGAACACTGCACCGGCCTTCCGTTGCCAATTATGGGTACAGGGGGGCGCAGGTGCCGATGACGGCAAGAGCGGGGCAACTCAAGGCTGGCGTGGGTCAATTAGGATCTTGGTATATTGCATTAACCAGCTAGACTGTTGCGGCTGCTAAATTAATATGCCCTAGAGAAGCATAGGGGCATACGCAGATCGGCTCGCGCATGGGCATGCCTGCCAACCCGACCTTAATTAAACATGACGCGCGAGATGCACGCGACCAACGCGTTGTCGCAAACTGAATTGGAAAATCGCGGGGCTGGCAACGGTCAATTGACTCCTTTGCGCGCCTCACCATCGTCCAATCCATCTCCTTTAAGTCACTCTGCTCCTTTCCAACCTTTCGCATTGTTTCCCCCCCCCTTATTTCGCATCCTTCAACTTCTGCTATCCTTCTGAATTCAACGAGTGCTCGACTTCCATTCCGGATACAGCAGCATCATTTAGCTCGCAACAGCCCTCCTGACTACGCTGCTGCCGAATCGATTGGCCTAACAGCTCGCTATCGCAACCGCCGCAATTCAACCTTGGTTCATCTACACTTCTCGCCTTTCGCAATCAATATCAATCTTCCATCGACCGGTGAAACCTCCGGGTGCTTTACCCACGCCCCTTTACGTACCCCGTAGCCATGCCCCCCAAGAAAGCAAGGCAGTCAGATCCTGGTCGCCGCAAATCGCGACAGAGCGATGTTCAGCGTACGGTTCACTCCACGTTCACGAAATCTTTTGCCCTAACAAGGTGTGCTGACCACTCGCAGCCGGCGACCCAATTCCGAACCGTGGAAAGAGACGTTATCGCCCCGGAACTGTAGCCCTCAGGGAGATTCGAAAGTACCAAAGCGGGACTGATCTTCTTTTGCGTCGACTTCCCTTTTCACGTCTCGTAAGTAGATTAGCCATGCGAATTTATGTTATGATGATCGCCTAACTTATTATCAAGGTTCGCGAGATTGCCGAGTCGGTCATTCCCCGAGATCAGCCACCAATGCGATGGCAATCGCATGCCATTCAAGCTCTCCAAGAGGCCGCGGAAGCTTTCTTGGTTCATCTCTTCGAGGACACAAACCTTTGCGCCATACACGCCAAGAGAGTCACTATTATGCAAAAAGACATACAGCTTGCGCGGCGCATACGTGGTGTTTGGGGAGGCTTAGGTTGAGTACTCTGTACTTGGAAAAGAACGATTCAGCATCTGCTTTGTATCAAGGTCATTGTGTCGCGCCCCTAGTTGACCACCTTTACTTTTCTTATATCGCGGTTGCACGGATACCCATGGCATGTGGAGGTTGGCGGTTGTGATCTTGTTTCGCAAAAATTTGGTTCGGAGTATAAGGCGTTGGCGGTATTAGTGCTCAAACTCGAGAGGCAACAGAAGAATAACGGAAGCATGTGTATATCTCGAGCGCTTTGCAAATGGAACGAAACCTTAATTCAAACGCAATAACGACACGTGGGGAGAGTACGCGGTTTACGCAGAGAATGTTCTGTACCGCATACGGCTCTTTCGGTTTGGCTGTCGGTGCCCTACTAGGTAATTGGGGTTCTTCCCCAAATGTTTGGCACCTTACCTAAGCCATCGGTGAGGCACATATGCTGGCATCTCAATTCGTCTTATCAGCTTTCGAACACTTGCCTTAGTAAGGAAAATATGATAGGTACGTCACCATGCAGCCAAATAGTACTAATCTACAACTTCCTACGTAGGTCAGGAATAAAGCTTCATCCACATTTACAACAATAGTTCGCTTGGGCTTTCAAACTTCTATCACCGCAACACTGTGCGTTCGCAATCCGTGTCAATGGGCCGTCTTTTTCCCCTTCACTTTCCTGGCCGACATTTGGTGCTGCCCATCAGCACCGGCATCGGCATTACCTGCGCTCTAAGATCCCGGCGCCCCCCCATTCGCTTCGATTCGGATCACGCTCAGAAAACCTCGCCTGCCCAGCGCGTGCGTAGCCAGCCTCGAGGAGGCTTGAGTCCAGCGGCGATGAGACAGCTCTCAAGCGGCAGCATGTTTGGTACATAAGCCATGTTCCATCCCTGATACTAACGGACTGCATTACTGACGTACACTGTCAAGGGTTCGGGGCTGGACTTCTTGTCGGTTTTCTGTCTCATACACTAGTTCTGCTCGCTGGTCTCACCATCTTTGCCTTCTACGTAATGCCCTTGCTTAATCTTCTGCGAATTCTAATCATGGACTGATGTGGCCGCTACAGCTTGCAAACAGATACGGCATAGACTTGCCTCAGCTGCTTGGCCTGAAAGAACGATTCAACACGGTTGCATCGAACAAGCCTTTCCGAAACTCCGTATTCCGACTCTCATTTGCCGCCACCTTCACCCTCGCCGCCTTCGTGCGGTTCTAGAGCTCACCCTATCACTACAAGGGCTGAGTCTCCCTTGTCAGCCATGCCAGCGTCAAGGGGTCATGTGCAAAGAAATCCCTGGTCTTCTGGAAGATATCCGCATTGTGGGCGTTGAGCCACTTCTTCTCCTCTGCCGTCAAGAGGCTGGGTTCGATGAGGTTTTGACAGTATGGTACCATGGTGACGTGCTCAAATCCTAGGTACGGTTTGTCGCCAAAAGAATGCTTCGTTTTCACTTCCGTGACCATGGCCACGTTTTCGATTCGAATACCGTATGACCCGTCTTCGTAGAACCCTGGCTCAATGGAAACAACGTTGCCAGGTGCGAGGGCAACTTCGGCAAATTGCACCCGAGTACCGATTCCTATGGGTCCCTCGTGCACGTTGAGGTACGAGCCCACGCCATGCCCTGTCCCATGGCGGTAGTCCAAGCCCTCTCTCTTTAAGCACACGTCAGTAGATGTCCATCGCTAGGGTAATCGATCATCAAAACTAACCCAGAGGTGTTGACGAGCCAGACAATCAAGTGCAAACCCGGTTGTTCCTTTGGGGAAAATCGCAGTGTCTAGCGCAATGTTGCCCTTCAGCACCAATGTGTAAGCGAGCTTCTCGGCCTCTGTCGGCTGTCCAAAGTGCAGGGTTCTTGTTGTGTCTGTAGTTCCATCAAGAAATTGAGCACCGGAATCGCAAAGATAAATAGCATTGGGGTCGATAACAGAGCAGGCGCCGCGCTCGGGTTTATAGTGAATAACAGCGGCACTAAAGAACAAGTTAGATACCGACGTTGGTGAGGGAGCTGCAACGGCCCTGGAAGGGCACGCTCGGTAGACCACGTCCACTTACTTCGCACCGGTAGATGAGATGGTGTCAAAAGAAAGACCAACATAATCCTTATGTTTCGAGCGAAGCTGCTCAAGCTTGTCGGCGGCCTGGACCTCGTCTAGGACGGCCTTCTTGGCGACCAATTGGTCCTCAAGCCAGGCAAAGTACTCGATGAGAGCCGCGCCGTCTCTAATGTGGCACGCACGCATGCCAGCCATCTCAGTCTTGTTCTTGACGGCCTTCGAATCTCCAATTGGACTGCGAACCTCATCAACCAGTCCGTCACCGCCGAGAGAGCGCTTCAAAGCCCACGACGCCTTTGTGGAAATGATGAAGCGCTTGGAGACGAGACCGTCGTCAGCTCTGTCCACAGAAGAGCGCAGTGCACTTATGGCTTCGAAGATGCTCTCATATGATTTGATTGCGATGCCGTTGTCCGAAAGATACGCACGGGTGGCCTCACCTAGCTTTGACTTGTCGATGTAGAGGGTGGCACTCTCGTTGGTGATGATGGCGTAGGAAAAGAAGACTGGGTTGTACGGAATGTCATCACCGCGAAGATTGAAGAGCCAGGCAATTTCGTCCAGCATAGATACCACGAAGGCATGGGAGTTCTTCTTTTCCAAGTCCTGTCGCAAATCCTTCAGTTTAGACTTGACGTCCTTGCCACTGAAGGTCTCCGGTAAGACGACAACAGGATTCTTGGGTCTTGCGGGGCGGTCCTTAGCCCAGACCAAGTCGACCAAGTTTTCATCGAGGGCTACCAGATCTGAGCCACCGCATCTCTTGATTTTCTCTGCAAGCTTCTTGGCGATTGAAGCAGTGATCAACTCGGGGTCGACACCAACGACTTTGCCGCCAGCGGACTGCTCAGCCGACCATTCCTGCCAGGTAGGCACATCTTGCAGGCCCTGCTTCAAGAGCAGCCAGTTTTGGTCCAATTGTTTGGAGGCTTGGTTGAAGTATCTGCCGTCTGTGGCCAGTGCGGCTCTATCCAAAGTCACAACAGCGCAGCCGGCGGAGCCGCTGAAGCCAGATATGAATTCGCGGCGGGCATCACATCCAGCAATATACTCAGACGAGTGGGAATCTTCGGAGGGAATGACTGTGAACACAACGAAGCTATTAGCAAAAGGCGATGATATGGCTAATATTTGAGAATTAAGGGAAGACTACCATAGACATCGATGTTGCGCTCTTTCATCAACTCTCTCAGGGTCGAGAGGCGACCGGTAGTATTGATTTGCTCCATATCAAGGACCGCAGAAAGATGCAATGCTCGACGGTGGAGGCCACTGGTCGGAGAGGCACGACAACCGTGGGACAGCAGGGTTGAAGAAGACCGGCTTGCGCTGGAATTCGAGAAAATCCGACGGAAAATTACACTAGTAGGACGGAAACTGCTCCAGATCATGAGGTGAAGAGGGCACCTAGTAATGGGATGAGGTTGACGGAACAGGCAGAGGCGATGTCTCAACTCGACAAAAGGAAAGGCAACCACAGCCTTTTTGCGGGTGAACGTGGGTAACGAGGGGGGTTCGGGGCTTATGGGGCGTGAGGGGGCTTCCAGTGAGACGGGTAGATGCGGCGTCTACCTAATTACCTATTAGGTAGGTAGGTAGTGGAGCACCTACAGCGAACTCACAGTGCTATTGCTAATGGGACACCTGGTCTGGAAGAACCAATGCCAGCGGTTGAGGGCCTTGCTGATTTTAGTGCAATTATATTTACCTATCTCCAGTGGGGAGGTAAGGTATTCGTGGGTCGATGTGCCTAGCTACCTAGGTAGCCTGAGATGTCTACGTAAGGTCCAACCCGACAATATGAAGCGGTCGTCATCAGTTATGTTAGGTAGGCTGTGTACCTAAGATAGGTAGTTTAGGTCGGCAGCGTAGACAGGCCAAGACACCAGGATATCTGCCTACCAGTAGGTATCTGCCTACTTACCTAAGATGGCCCGGGTGGTATGCACCTAAGGTATCTACTGCATAGTAGGACAGATGCCTGCTAACTATAACTGCAGCCGTAATAGTACCCCTGTGAAGAGTGTCTCTACTTAAGGTAATATACGTTAAGGTACAACAAGCACAGCTGGTACCCGCTAAGGGCATTAAGTCTGTATGCTTTGTTCTCCTTTTTTTTTTCTTTTTTTCTTTTTTTTTTACCCCCATCACACGCATAATTGCATCTCCAGAGCCTGAGGCGTCACAAATGCCGTTGTGCAGTCAGTATCATCAGACAACCGTCATCGCCTGATTATCGTACCTGGGCTGTCTCTAACTATCTGCTTCTCGTTTGCCGCCACGCCTACTTCTGATAGGTACTCGTGTAACACAATTACAGAGACTACCAAATTTTGACCAAACCCCACCCACTATCACAACTAGGCTCATCACTACCGAACCCACCTCACCTTTGTTAGCTTTAACACACTCAGTTCTCTGACTCCGCCTGACCTAGGTAGATCAACATGAAAACATCCCACGCAGTTGTTTGAGTTCTGTTCCAATCTTTCTGCTATGGACGGACGGCTACCAACAACAATCCAGGAGGCGGAAGCCGTAAGCGAAGTGTCTCACCATCGGTACTCCTTTCCCTAATGCTAATGATTACCAGCTTGTTCTCGCTCTTTATGAGCCAGCACCCCCCGAGGCCATTGCCCGCATACAGGAAGTATTGCACCGTCTGCAGAGATCACCCTCCGGCTGGTGGATTGCTCGCGATCTCTTGAGCCATAACGACGACAAAGTCAAGTTCTTTGGGGCCCTTACCCTCATCGTCAAGTTGAATACCGAGAGGTACACCCCCACCCTGACTTCTAAAAGGTTTGTATATTGTGCTAATGGCAGAATCACACAGCTCGTCTCTAGACAGCAATGATGCGTCCGAACTGTTGCAAAATCTTGTCGGTTGGTTTGTCAAATCACTCGACGACGGATCTGGTGCTTTGGTCATCAGAAAGCTTTCGTCGGCACTTGTCACTTTCTTCCTGCACTTTCCAACTCGTTGGGAATCTTGCATTCGTCATCTCTGCTGGTCCTTGTCAGAAGGTGCTCATTTGTCACAAGAGCGTATCAGCCCGACGTCGGATTTGTCGGGTCTGCTCCAAAGTCTTCACCCGCGCAAACTGCAAGCTGCTTTGTGGTTTTCGGGAACCTTAGTAGACGAGTCATCTAAGGTTGAGATGAACTCAGCCAAACAGTACCACGCCGCCCATCCGCTTAAGGAAACTTTCAACTCACATTTTTGCAGTTCGGGCTTATATAATTCCCTGATGAGCAACGCCCCAGATGCCTTGGCGTTGATGTCTTATGTGCTCAATCACGGCACGTTCGCTGATCCTGCGGATAGCAGCATTCGCCGAGATTCCATGACTTGTCTGCAGGTGGGTATTTCGGCTCTTTACACACACACGGTGGCCTTCAATAGGGTAGTTTGCTCACTATTTTTGCAGTCATGGGTCTGGTTCTCTCAGCGAGTGTCCTCGCAGAATGACGAGCTAGTTGCCTCTCTCCGCACTTTGATACAGCCTACGATCGTGGCCCTAGGCGATGAAGATTTATATGAAGTCGCGGTGGAATTACTTGCCGACGTTTTGTCCAATTACTCGGTTTTCTTGACCGAGAGCCACTACGAGTCCCTTTTTTCCCTTTTTGAGACTCAGTGGTCTCATGAAAGATACCGCCGTCTAGTTGAAGGCGACTTTGACTTCGACTCGATTCAGTACGGGCAGCTTATGATCTCGCTGGGTGACTCCAAGGTTCAGAGTCTCATTCACAGTGTGGACAACCGGTCATCAAACTTCCTGGTACGCCTTCGAGGTCTGCTGTCGGCCCATGGTTATCCTGTTAGCGAGGACAAGATATTCGTTCCCGCCCTGGAGTTCTGGTCTACATACGTGGAGACCTTGACGGACTGCATCTATTCGGATTCGGATTCAAAAGCATGGGTGTCCTCAGCCACTTCTCACGTGCTCGAGGCTGTGTCGACTGTTTGGCGACGAGTGGCATATCCGCCACCCAGTGTGCTAGCTAGCTGGGATTCAGCGGATCGGGCAGGCTTTGGCGATGCAAGGAAGGATGTTGCAGACCTTCTGCAGTCAACATTCACCGTGACTGGTCCGCCCTTGATTTCGACCTTTGCAAACTTAACGCTGCAGTCTATGTCGCCCAACTCCTGGCCAGATCTCGAGGCTGCCGCCTTCTGTCTCGGATCCTTGGCCGAATGTGTCTCTGGAGACGCCGGATGTGACGACACTCTCCGAGCCGTTTTTTCCTCGCCTCTCTTTGAACTTCTCCAGGCATCGCGAGAAATCATGCCAGGGCGTACTCGTCAGACGTGTATATCTTTGATTGAGCGATATTCTGATTACTTCGAGCGAGAATCCCAAAGTCTTCCGGCCGCTTTGACGTTGCTTTTCTCTGTTCTGAACGATCCTCATCTGGCAGGGTCTGCTGCGAGGTCCATTCAGAGGCTGTGCTTCTCCTCTCGATCTGTTCTGGCACCTGAGGCGAGTGCGTTCTTAGGGCAGTATCAGTCTATTACCTCACAGGGTCAGCTAGACTGTCTGGCTAGCGAGCGAATATTAGGTGCCATAGCTGCCGTCATACAAGCCGTATCACCAGATGACGAAAGACTCGATCGCTTAGACGTTCTTCTCTCATTTATCGAACATGATGCCCGCAGGGCAATACACCTGCTATCGATGCCCTTGGGCTCGCCTGAGGTCCAGGGCGAGTGCGACACTCATCGTTGTTCGTCCCTGTCTGAGTTATCAGAGCTCCCGCTACACATGGCCCTGAAGTCGTTGAGGGGTCTCATCAGCGTCGGCAAAGGTCTGCAGACACCTGGAGATCTACCTCTTGACCTGGACAGCGAAAGGGAACACACCTTTGTCGACCAGGGCTCCAGACTTGGCCAGATACAGTCTAGAATTATGTCTGTAATCGTTGAGCTTCAAGCCTCTTTTCCACGAAGCGGAGAAGTGGCTGAGAGCATCTGCAATGTCTTCAAGACAGGGTTTTCTGAGTCAGAGACTGGGCCTTTCGTGTTCCCACCACAACTTATTTGCGACTACTTAGCTCAGCAAACGTCCGAAGTGCCTCGTATTGGGTTGTTTGTGAGCACTGCCTGCTCTTTTCTGAGTTCTCTGAGAAACTTGAAAAGAAACGACGTGGAGGGCATTAGAACGAAATTACTCAGATGGGTCATAGGTCTTTTGCGGCAACTGCCGGGTAAGTCAACAGTTCCAAGCCTCAGATGCAGCACTAAAGAAGCAACCTTCACAGAACCAGAGAATGACACAGAACTAGCGCAAAATGGCATCGAGTTCACGAATCGCCTGGTATCTCGCGAGCCGACTGCGCTATTTCGTCCCGAATGTCTCCCGCTAGCTGAATACTTCTTCGTATATGCATTGAGGGTGCTGGACGGGCGAGAGCCTCTACCAAAGGCTGCTGCCGCCGATTTTTGGGCATGTTTTCAGCCATGGTCTCTATGATAAGTTACTAATAAGTCACCCAGGCTACGTTTGTGTCACTCAAAGATTCTGATAAGGGAGCGCAAGCGACAATTGACCATGCCGTTGCTCAACTGGGGCCGATGATTGCACAGTCTATTGTTCAAAATATTGGCGGCAACGCCTCGAGAAGTGAGCTGGATAGGCTCGGTGAACCATTGAAAAAGATGGTCAGCAATCAGGTAAAGGCCCGCGCCTGGCTCGAGCAAGCCTTGTTCGACCCTTCTTTTCCCGGCCAGCACATTTCGAGTGAGGAGAAGGCTGTTTTCCTGAAAAAGATTATCAAGTCAGTACTATTCTTCGACAATATGTCTCTGCGCATGCGTCATAATCACTAACCCCGTATGATTGAATGATAGCCTGAGAGGCGCAAGAGGGACAGCACAGGTGGTACGAGAGTTGTGGCTAGCCTCAAGAGGATCCAAATTCACCTACGCGTCTTGATCTCACGGTCTAGTACATCCAGGTTTCTGCGGGCCGGCAAATGGTCTGGAAACCTTGCAGTATGCCGGACTTTTACTATCCACGAGCGCAGCATGAAAGCGGAAATCTGACTGTATCACGGATACGATATTTTCAAGTGCTGAATCCCTACAAATAGTATAATTTTACCCGCGGGACCATTCTGTACACGTTGATACAATGATACCACATCCGAAAATGTCCAGATGTCAGCCTACAGGCCTGTGGCTTCTCTGACAACAACCATGGTCTCTTCCGCACTTTGACGGGCCCTCTCCGCTCCTCGGGCCTCAACGGAGTCAAGGTACCTTCCCTCATCAGCTGAGATAAGGTCTAAGTATCGTTCTCGAAAACCGGATAGACCACAGATGACAGCTTCAGAAACAGCCTGCTTGAGATCCTTCAAAGAAGCTTGAGAGTATTCTTGGGCTAGGTGGGATGGGGTCCGTCCCTTGCCATCGAAAACGGACAGGATTTCCAACAAGTTTGACACCCCCGGGCGTTCACGGGGGTCGTAAGAAACTATATTTGATGAATCTGTCAAGGCGCTCATCACCTTCTTGTGGATATCTTCTGGCCGGTCTGTGATAACAATGCGTGACCTGGAATCTTTCGCCGATTTTGACATCTTCTCGGCCGGGTGTTGTAGTGACATAACCCGGCGAGTAGGCGCTTGAAGGATCAATGTCAAAGACCTTTCGCGCCTTTTCTGGGATGGTAAGACTTACGAGTGATGGTTTCAGGTGGCACAAGGTGCGAGCCGAAGGTATGATTGAAGTTGTTGGCGCATTCCCGAGCAAACTCCAGATGCTGCCTTTGGTCGTCACCGACGGGGACATGAGTTGCCCTGTATTATCGACTTAATACATTTGCCTTCTTACAATTTCTCCTGGGTCGGATAATGAGAGCATCTAACGAACCTGTGAACGAGAATGTCGGCGGCTTGCAAAACGGGGTAAGAAAATAAGCCGAGTTTCAATGATGCTTTGGCACTCTCGTCAAGGATTGTTGCATCAGAGGATAAGGATAATTTGCTCTGTCGCGGGTAAGTCGCTGGAGCTTTTGTTGCTGAAGTAAGAGAATGGGACATTCATATCACCGACCTTCCACTGCGTCATGCGCGACAGGTAACCCATAGAAGCTGTGCAGCTCAAGATCCACATAAGTTCTGTATGGGCCGCGACCTAGAACAGCGATACCGTCAGCGACATTGTTCATGCTGAGAATTCGATCTAGCAACGATGTGACAATGCGGTTTTTAATACCGAAGACTGATAGAACAATGTTGAACGTTCGGGATCAATGCCGGCGGCGATCAAGGCGGCCAGTGTTTCCCTCTTCCATTGTCTGAGCTGCTTTGCTTGCTGGGTCCCGGTGATAGCGTGGAGATCGACGACAGAGTATATGAGTTTACATTGATCTGCTGGTTCGCTTTGGAGATGAACCCATTGGCGGATGGCACCAGCATAGTTACCCAGGTGTGGCGTTCCTGTGGGTTGAATCCCAGAGAAGACAACCTTCTGTTTGCTCGTCGACGAGGCACGTCGGAATTCGCGCACGCCGACCACAAGTTGACGGGCTCCCGATCTTGCCTGCCGCCACATTGAGAACGAAAGTGATTTTGTGTGATGTCGAAAGTGGCTGTATTACCCGGGAGCAAAAGGCATGCCACGTACGACCTCCGTCCAAATTTGATGAGAAACGACGGATAATCGAATATATTGTTGTACCGGGGTCGCCATGTCTGCGAGTTGCTCCGCCGGGCAAAAAAAGACACAGGAAGTACTCAATCACCTTCGGTACACGACGCCACTAGGTGACCAGCTTGCGAACTGAACTGTTGTGACGGGCACCCTAATAGTAGTACAGCAGACTGTCCTTAGCCTTCACCAGGAACCCCCAACGTTTGGCACAGCATACAAATACAAATGCTCATGCCCTCCGAAACTCAGGTACGGGCTGACGCACAATAGTCTAAAAAAGTAGAAGGCAATTGAGCTGCCTTCTGATTTACTGCTGTCCTAACCTTACTGGGCGCTAGCCAGCAAAGCAAGGCGCCTTGGGCCAGACCCGACTTCCGCCCAGATCGTGCTCACTCAGCCTCCTTTCTCTTCATCATCTTTTCTCTTTTGAACTGTTCCTTTACGAAGCGGCGCTGTCCTTCCGCCCGCTTACCACTGTCGGTATTAAACCGCGAGGTGGCCAGGAACTCCTCAACTTTCTCGACCGTGTCCAGACTTCTGAGCTGGCTCAGTTGTTCCCACTTCGGTTCGATAGCCCCAAGTGCGTGTTCGGAGATGGCATCCATCGACTTTCCTACACCTGGTTGAAGAACGTTAACATTTACACAAGTAGACGTCTCACGCGAGATCCTACCTAGCTTGCCAAAGTCCCAGATGTTGGCCTTCATACCAATGCCATAGTATGCGTGTTTTTGGAGAAAAGCCAGCCATAACTGCACCGTCTCCGGGTTGCCATCGCGAATCTGGATGAGGCGACGTAGGGTGATGCGTTCGAAGTTTTCTTGAGACTTCTTGAAAATGAAACTACTGCGAGGGACTGTCCAACGTTCGGTAATACGAGGTAGCGGTACTGGACCAAAAGCTGGAAGCTTGAGATAGTATGCTGCGCGAAGGGCGAAATCGACGAAAAATTCGAGGTTTCTTATGCTGAAAGAACGTAGCTGCAGGTCGCATGAGGGAATGCCGTATTCAGCTTCGCACCTCAAGGGCTGAAGATAGAGAGCCTGAACACTTCGTGGGAATCGCAATTTCGGTGACTTCCTGACGAAAAGTTAAATGTCCGCAATCGGGTGGCTCGCTTGGGATGTCCTCAAAACGTCATTAACTTACCCTTGTTGGGGATTGGGGAGGGCCTTTCTAGTAGTTGACACTCTTTCGCGAGCTTCTGCAGAGGGAATCTGGTCGATGGGCGTGTCAATGCTCTTTTCGGCGATGGGTGCTCCAGTGGCAAGAAATCGCGTTAACGGCTGTCGCTGGACGACGGCCTGCATTGGAAATGGAATGTAAGCTAAAGAACGACTCTCCAAAGCCACCCAAGAACACTTAGTGATAAAGATGGGAACGCACCCGTGGTGTTGACCGCGCCAGAAAGCGGGTTGTTGGCCGCAATAGCGATGTTACGCGCATTTTGGTCGCTGCATGGGTAATCAGATAGGATCAGAGGACTAGTCTGTCGGCGACGAAACCATGAACGGCAAAGAAATCGATAAATTTCGGGTTCCATATATTATTCATATAAGAGCACGGCCTAAGGCGTGCAGACGCATAATGAAAATCACACTATCCGCGTGTAGCCCAAATTATAAGACTAAAGGGTTTAAGCCATTTTATTATCCTTTCTTCTTCTGCCCCCTCGCATAGTCCCCTGGGAGGGTGAATGAGAATCACCTGCGACATGGAACAAGAGCCAATTTCTTCGACGAAAAGCGCCCGGTCAATGTAGGCTAGAAATCACGGCGTCGGAGACGTTGCGACGAATCGAGGTCTTGAGAATCCTTTATTTATTTTTACCGTCTGCCACGGCGACGTTGTTCTACCAGTTTCTTGTAGAAGGCCTTCTTGCCGCTCGCTTTCTTCTGCTGGATGCCCTCGTACTTAGACCTGAACTTGCCAGAGGCCTTTTCAGCACTCAACAATTCATCTACTAGTGTCTGCTTTCTCTCCTTGCGAGTCAGGCGTGCGCTGTAAAACTCGGTCGGCCCTTCGACGATACGTCCAATGTGAGCATAACGAGGCACTTTGGCCTTCAGAGACTCTTTCTTGTAGTGTCGCTTCGGGTCAATGGCAGTCCCTCTCATATGCAGGATTTGTAAATCCCGCTTGAGTTCTGGATCATTGGGGTCCGTCTTAGGGATGCCAAACCAGCGAGGGCCAGCGTTGTCAAGATTCTGAGAAGACGCGTCAGCTTTACTGTACTAGGATAAACGACCAACAGAGACATTAAACGCGAGAGCGGGTTTCGCTTCAGAGTAACTATGAAATAGGAGTATCATTTGGGCGTGGCGCGGCAGTCCAAGACGGATGCCGACACCACATCAACAGAATAAGCAAGGATTGCTTCTCATCACGAGACGTTGGGGCGAAATGATGGTGAAAGTTGCGAAAAACGTACCTTCTCTTCTGTCGGCCTAGGATCGCGAAGCGCGAGGCTCTTCTGGTCTCGTACCGTTGGCTGGCCCTGGTGCTCCGCGGTTGGCTCGGTTGAAGCGACCGCGATCAAGCTGTAATCCTTCGGCTGTGACGACTTCTTCGTCAGTAGCCGACTGGCCGCTTGTTTCAAGAGTTCGTCAAGACGCTCATCGCACAACTCCGGCATAGCGGTGAAGTACGATTGGACTGATTGAGTCGAAAAAGAGCTCAACGAGCAATCGAAAGGAAGGACGGATTAGCGATGTAAAAGGGATTTTTTTTTTCTCTTCAAATGGAGCTTCCTCGTAAAAGTTGGGGCTAAGTGGGGCGTGTAATCAGGAAAGGTGCCTTGGACGGGGACGAACCTCTGATTGTCTTACGTAATGTGTCGGGTCAAAAATCAGCCGCGATTGAGCCTCGGCGGGGGGGTGCGGGCGCGGGAATCTGACATGAACCAATCTTCAGGTTTATACTCTTAGGCCACCACTGGACGACATTGTGACCTCGTAGTAAAGCAACACCAGGCAGATAATACAAACAATAATGCGCCTGCGATTTCGCTGGCTGATGGTTCGATAAGGTACAGATGCTAAGTATCATAATGCCTTAGGCATCTATCAGGCACAGTGTAACACACCATACGGCTCCAAGCCACGTCACTCTGGAGCTGCTGGCTAGCGTCATAACGCCTTGAATGATGAGGTGCTGCACAGCTGTAGGTACCTGACAAAAACAAAAAGAGAACGCTAGCTAGAAAAGAGATCGTTCAAGCGAATCGATAACCATCGCTCTGAAGCTGCCGATGGACTGGTTGTCCCTCGGTAAGGTGCCCGACCACATAAGGTAGGTCGGAGGCACGTCAGACGATGAACCGACCCAGCAAGTCGCCATACAGCACCAATGTGTGCGCTGCAGAGCGGGCAAGTACAAATGCCAGCCATCGGAACCCCACGCACCAGCCAGTTTATCCTCCACTCCTATCTCAGCCTAGCCACACGCCTCGCTTCACTTCGTCCCGATTACGTCTTCGGGTCTCCTCCGTACAACCAAGCTTCCGTCCGTAGTCAACAATCGTGCCCGCGCTACTCACACCATACACCCGACGCTGCAATAATCTCAACCTTTACAATAATCATCTGCACATAGATCGAAATGGACCCTCAGAACCAATCCGGCTCTCACGCGCAGCAAGGCCGCGCCCAGCCTGTTTACGATACGTCTCATGGAGGCCACTACGGTAAGACAGCTCTTCGCGCATTTCAAACGCGTCAAGCCCGCGCGTGCCTGCGCAAAGCATCCCCGTCGCTGTCGCTCGAAGCACATGTTGTTGCCACTGCTGACTTCTGCTCTGCTACTAGGTGCAAGTGCTGCGGTTCGTATTTCACTTCAAGCAATCGTCCAGCGGCTATCCAAACACCGGTCGCGGTGTTATTTGGCGCTGGTTAGCTTCTGATGATTCGGTCACCTCTGACAATATGAACAGCTCTCTGCCCAGGGCTTTGCTCCCGCCGAACTGTACACCGGTCCATGGGCTAATGTGCGTGCCCATCAAACTCGAGAACACCCCTCCTACTTGATTTGCTGACATGCGCCTCAATCGCAACAGGTCCACCAAGGCCTGACGGGCCAGTACAAAGACATCCTGACGACTTACTGGCAGCAGACCATTAACCACCTGGAAAGCGATAACCATGACTACAAGCTGCACCAGCTGCCTTTGGCGCGGATAAAGAAGGTCATGAAGGCCGACCCTGAAGTCAAGATGATATCGGCAGAAGCACCCATTCTCTTCGCCAAGGGCTGCGATATTTTCATAACCGAGTTGACAATGCGTGCCTGGATTCACGCCGAAGAGAATAAGCGAAGAACCCTGCAGCGATCTGATATTGCATCTGCCTTGGCCAAGTCAGACATGTTTGACTTCCTGATTGACATTGTTCCTCGAGAGGAAGCCTCTTCTCATGCCAAACGAACCGCAGGCCAGGCTGCCCCTGCTGGCCAGGGCGTGCCGGCGCAGGCAGCTTCCCAGATATCAGGCCAACACGGCGCTATTCCACAAGCTGCCAACCATTCCTCCTCATCTCATCCTATGGCAACGACCGACTACGGACTCGCCGGACATGCTCTTGGCCCCGATCAGGACTATCGCCAGAACCCCAACATGTATCCTGGCCAAGTACAACCTGGGCCTTCTGCGCCATATGGTCAGGCGCAGCAAGGTATGTACGGCGAAATTGAGGGAATGTACGGATACGGCACCATGCAACCTCAGCAGGTTAGTTGACCGAAGGAGAACACCAGCTTTGAAAACGAGAGACTGACAAGTCCAGCAGCCGCCCATGTCGTCGGAGGAGTTTGAATAGTGGCGAACAGACTTGGACACGAAAAGGCGTACAGGAAAGGTCAGTCCTTACGTCGTTTCGAGGCCCGCATGAATCAGAAAGGCGATTGGTCGGTGAGGGAATGAGCCGCTTTCGGTTTTCTCCCTTTTTTTTTTTCTTTTTTCCCTCGTGGCTTTATTGGTGGCGTCGTGGCGTTCGAGGCTTTCCGGCGACCATAAGGGTTGACGATGGAAACATCTAACACGTTGGTAAACGGCGTTCCTTCGTCAAGGTTTTGTACCCAGGCACGGTTGATAAGCATGTCCTACTTATATGCCAGTCTAATAACGCCCTGAGGATAGAATTATTCAGTTGCTTCAGTCAGAAAAGAAAAAGGTCACACAGCTGGCAATCTGTAGATGGCAGGTATGCCAGTCTGCCAGTCCATCGATGATCCTGAGCGTGGTTCGTGTACACTGTAGTCTCCGAATACTTCGCGACTCATTTCATGATGCCAAATCGTGATGAGAAGTTGGCGAGAGGGGCACTCCGAGTAGGGCCCTGAGCGTTCGACGTAAGTCTGCATAAATGTCAGTTGACACTTTGATTCGAGTTGCCTCATGAGAGTCGGAGTACATACTTCTCTAGAAGAATTGGCCCATTCATGGCGTCGACACGTCCAAACTTCTTGTTCCGGATGGAAATGTCAAAGAATTCATCATGGTTGTCGGACTGCATCAAGTTCACGGTTTGTTGGAGCTCGTCCAGATTCTCTCGAAGCATCGCTCCATTCTCCAGACTTTCGACAAACTCTGTTAGATACTGGACATCTTTTGCGAGTGCAGCTACCGCATTGGTGTTGATATGCTTGACATCGGGAGACAGCGGCAGTGCCTGTGAGTTTGTGGGTCAGCCTGTCAACAGGGAACAGCAACGCTATGGGACATCAATTGACGTACAAGAATCTTGTTGGCAGCATGACTGAGAGCATCAAAATAGATAAGTTCCTTGATCTCCCGTGGCAAGCCCAAAAGCGTCGAGTTCATAATATTGGAAAGGTATCGTGTCATGGTCTGCATGTAACTGCTTGGGTCGGGGGATGTAGTTGTTGCCATCCTACGCCATGTTGTTAGTTTCGAGAGCGAATAGAAATGAACTACTGCGGCCATGTTCCCCAGGAGCAGCAACAGCAACACATACCAGTCGTACTCCGCAGTATCCACGAGGTCATCGATCTTGGAATTGACGAGCTCGAATATGCGCTTCTCGGCAGTCTTCTTATTGTTCCGGAATTCTTCTGTGGCCACCAGTGTAACGGGGCCACCAGCCGATGTCGATGACCTTGCTCTGATGAGCAGCTGCTCCAGTTCCTGGCATGCTGCCTCAAAGTGCTCCAAGTTGATCAATATTTGCACGATTTGGCCCAGATATTGCGAGCTAAGTCTTTCAACGAGGGACTTGCACACTTTCTCTGTCAATAACTCGTCAAGTGACTAGAGTGTGCTCGATTAGTTGCCAACTCTCCAGAGTCACGTTGGTGAAGATCGTACCTTGCGGAGTGTCTCGTCAATAACATTGGGGTGCTGGAAATGATCGTCGGAAAAGAAGTAGAACTGGTTCAAGAAATTCCGGATATCGATGCAGCACAAGGGGTACATTTGGGAAAAGGGCAGGACGCACGGGAAGCTAGACAAGCATTAGAATGATGAGGCATAACTATCGTGAAGGATGGGCTTACCTGAGCTCTTCCAGGGTCTTTTCTTGGGAGAACCAGCTGACATTTACCACCTTCTCGTACTCCTCGCGCGTATTGATTGCCATGGGCATGTAGTCGTCTGTTGAGACGATCTAAAATCGTCAGATACGAACTATTCCCTACAAGCGGGACATCGGCGCTTACCTCTTGGAAGTCTTCGCTGAAACGGCGTTTCAAAAGCTCTGCATACTTGTCGAAAAGTTTGAGGAGGAAGTTGTCGAGCATAGATACAGAATAGCCCCATCCCTAGATTTGCCTCAGCATTAACGGAACCCCAGCGTAACAACAGAGCGGGAAAAGTACCTCCATGGTTTGGATGAATAAAGCTATGACGCCCTTGATTTTGAGGAGGATCTCGGCATTGCTCACTTCGTTCAGGGCTTGCGAAGTCAGAGTGATGGCGGTGTGACACATCGAGTCCCATAGCTCGTCCACCTGTGGTAGTTCAGCAATTTGAGGCGCAGCAGTGTCGTTTCCCCCTACTCACGTCGATAGCGGACCGCAGATGAGGAGCCCGGCGCATTGTGGCCTTTTCAATAATGGCGAAGCCTGCGATGCCCTCGAGTAAACTGCTGAGTGACGTTTCATCGTCTGCCACTAGTCCAACGGTACCAGGCAACAAAAGATCCTTCTGTTGCCTGCGGGTAGTAGCGTATTCTGCTCGGAATTTCTCGTTCTGTCCGAGGGCGTCGTGGATGTGGAGGCACTCGAATAGAGGCGTGAAGTCAACCTGCAGCTCCTCATTGTCCAACACGTCAAACTCTTCACTTTCATCAAAGACGAGCTCAATGGAGGAGTTGAGCTTGAATTTGGTAAGGTATCCGTCTTGCTCCACACGTTCTCTTTGTCTCGCTCTCCTCAGTTCGGTATGGTAGAACGCAACCTCGCCGAGGAACTGCGAAGTTTCGCGGATTCGAAAGAGCCAGGTATTCAGATCCGCCATCACAGCTTCCGAGATGATCTTCTGCGATGCCGGAATAGACTTTTGGATTACGTCGGCAAGCCTATGCTGAGTTGCGTACTTATTCTGAATGGTCGGTATGAGGTGCTCGTTTTGCAGGTCATCGAGGGACTTGAGTGCGGCGTAGTACTTCTTCTTGCGGATCAGATCGTGGGCATGGTTGACAGCGTGCAGAATCTTCAGAGATTCTTTGAGGGCTTCGGAAGCATCGGCGATGTTCTGGCGCACAGCGCGCGTGTCGACGAGGGCTTGCTTTTGGTTCGCGAGCTTTTCGGTGCTTGCTTGGATGGACTGATTTAGCCTAAGGATCTCGGCCGTCAAAGCGACGGTACCTTCGCGGACAGTTTGTAGCTGGTTGACGGAACCTAGAAATTCCTCATGCTTCGTCAAGCCGATCCGCTCAATATCAGACTCTCTATCCTCGGCATATCTTGCGAGGTTCTGGGTGAGTGACGGCGTTCGATTCGAATTGGAGGCGTCTTTGAGCACGGGGATAAGCTGGTCCAGGAAGTCCGAGTCTGTGGAAGTCAGAATGATCTAAGGGTTGTTGATAAATCAGCATCGCCAGCATTCTAGAAGGGAATGCAGCTAAAGGTTCAAAATGAGGTGCCCAACCTGCTGTACAGCAGCACCATAGTCATCATAGGTCTGCGGGCGACGGGGCATCTTCGTCCATAGGCTGCTAATCGGAGCCAGCAGTACTGTCGATGGCTCCTTGTTGCTATCTGGTGTGCTCAGGCTGGCTGCGTCCCTTTGGTCTCTTCGTTTCCGTCAGGCCACCTTTGTTACCTGCGATTCTGTGGAAAACAAAAGCTGTGTTTTCAGAGATAAAGTGTTGATTGAGACACGTTTGTGAACAAGGGTAAGGTTGGCTAGCTTAGGCTTAAGATCAAATGCTGGGGAAGTTGTGTTGATAGAGGGTCAGAGTTTGAGGCTCTTTGGTGGACCTCCGCTAATGCAGGTGCAGGGGCACTGTGGGAGGAAGCACACTCAAGTGCGCACCCTGAGCCGCAGCGTTTTACCTACAGCCCCACCTACCAGGTACATTGCACCCGCCAGTAGGTACCTGAGAACGTGCACAACACCTGACCTTATACCTACTTTACCTAAGGTAGGCACTTCCAACCTCCAGTGTAGACAACGGCGCATTCTTCAGATGGGACATCCTGGAACAGAAGCACCTACAATCATATGCTCTCACTTGTCTGGTCTGTGGAAGCATCTTTCGTCATTTAATGCCCCTTCCATCTCTAACATTACATTAACCTAGCCTAGATCAACACACCCTAGAATATTAACGATAACTTGTTGAAACATAAGTCTTTAGCTACCAAAAGACAATTACATCTTGAAGTACATCAGTTACATTTATGGGAAGCAGCACCAGCTAACATCAGAAGGCAGCAAGATAGAAGGTTGAGCAGGCATCTTAACTATAAACACAAATGGCGCACTGGGTAGTCTCTACCATTTTGGAGCTGGAAGTATGGCTATCGTGTATCGCAGAATGACGTGGTCTGTTTGTGTCTAAACTGTAGTTGTCGGCTGTGAACTGGTCGTATCATCGCAAACAGGACAGAGGAAAGGGTGGTAGGGAAGGTAGGGAAAGGAAAGTGCTTTCCGACAGAGGCTGAGCTCCACGCATATCATGGGAACTCTTCAGTTGCTTCCTCGGAGTAAGTCAGGTAGGCAGGGTCAGTGAGGAGGCACCTGCCCTACCTAGGTAGGTAGGCAAGGTTCCCTACCTATGGTAGGTAGGTTGGAAGATGTAGGCGCGGAAGGTGCAATCCACCCATCCTGCAAAGATCATCTTTATGGGGAAGGAAGGAAGGAAATGCGACTGCCGCATACAGGCCTCGTATCTCAGTACCTTTGCTGACCCAACAGCACTTACTGTGGTTTTTCCTTTGGTCACTGCGCCTTCTAATTCCACGCACACAACGTTCGCGAAAAGGAAGGAAGCGGGAAAGCCCATCGCCCTCAGCCGACCCTGCGAGCAACCCTCGAGCGCCCTTCCTCTCCTTTACCTCATCAACCTTCCAGTCTCATTCTTCCTCTCTCCTTTCCTCTCCTTTCTTGTTCCTTGCCATTCCATCTTTTGAGATACTCACCCGTTCAGTTTCTCAATATTTCGCCAAGCAAGGACAAACACTCAAACAACCCAAAGCTGTCTTGTCCTGCCGTTTCTGGCGGCAAGGCTTACCTTACTTATCCCCAAGTCTAGGCCCACACAACTCGGTGTTCTCGATCTCCATTCCATCCGCAGTCACAGATCTACCTTACGGTGTATGCTGCGGGGTGTTTGACTGGTTCTCGAGGACAGGAAGAACGGCATCAACCTTGATATTCAAAAGCCTCGTTTTCTCCGATCAGGTACGTGATGACAAGCCTTTGCCTCAGCTACCCCCTCCCTTGCCGGATGTGGTGATGGGGACGTCACTACTTCTGTCTTCTCTTGTACACCCTTCCTCTACTCCGACAGGGAAGCTTCATTCTAACTGTCCTCAATTCGCGCCGTAGAGCAGGGATACGGCACGCAAGATGGCGCACAACCGCGAGTCGGTGGTCTTCAACCCGTCTTCCCCGCGATCTTCTGTTGGAGGAGCCGAGTCCTTTAAGGGAACTCCAGACACGAGACTCACGGCTTTCTCTCCAGAAGAGGGCTCAGCGAGATCGTCTCGTCTCCTCAAGTCCCTCGGACAAGACTCCCCAGACACCACGCCGTCTAGGTTTCATTCCATCGCCTTTGGTGGGGCAATTTCCAATGCTGACAAGGACCCGTTCATTACTACCACGTCGAATGTTGCTCTTCAGAAGCTTTCGCCGACGGCCTCAGCTTTTCAGCCTCTTGTCGGCCCCGTTGCGACTCCCGATCATGTCAGGCGCAGGAACCGCAATTTGTTCTCGCCTAGCCAAAAGGAAGAGGGCGAACTGTCACAGTACCTCAGTATTTGGTCGTCTAGTCGGACTCTGAACGGAGCTGATCTTATGTCGTGTTTCACGGTGAGTGTCGATATCTCGACAGGTCATTTTGCGCCGACTGACACCCAGCCAGAAGCTCCAACGCTTGGGTCTCTTAGTTCAAGAGCCAAGGCAGATCCATCATCGGAGTGGGAGGGCTATCGTCCATTTCGATGATATACGTGATTCTGTTTTGATCCACGACAATCTGCACCGCGTCCAGGCAGACCTCGAGGTGGAGTACATGTCTGAAGCTCATTTTTCCGAGGTATATGCTGCTCGTCCCTCCCACCCGAGAACAATCCTCCTGACTTTTACGCAGCACGCCCGACAGACCCCTATGAAGTGTGGCTCGTGGGTATCGATCCTGGCCATTGCCACACCTTTGGGAGTCCTTGACATATCCCGCCTTGAAGCAGTTGTCAAGCGTCATCTACAAGCAAAGGGCCATCTCTTGGCCTATCACACGCAACAAGTACACGACGAGGACACTTACAAGGCTGTTGCAGAGTTCAGCGATGCGTCAGAAGCCTTGTCTGCGGTCGTCTCGCTCGACAACAGAATCATCGAGGTATGCCGTCGAGTTTCTGGCCTCCAGAAAGCTCTTCCTCTCGGCACCTGCACCAGACGCTAATTTGACTGCAAGGGAGCCCACATCAGTCTGTCTTCCATTGACACTGGCGATGAATTTCAGACAACACACGAGGAGCATGGTGGCTCCGTCGAAGCTTCTGGCCCCCTCCCTCCTAGCCAGGACCTGACAAACGCCTTCCAGGCTTTGGCTATGTCTAAGAACCCGACGCAGATAGGTATGTCGCCACATGGGACAAGTATGATGGGACCAGGCTCCGCGTACCCTCCTTTCGGAATCCAGGTCCCCCCATTTGCGATGTGGCCGATTCTGTGCCAGCCGCAGTTCCAACCGGGAATGGGATATCTCCTCGATGGTGGTTCTCGCTTGTCCCTGCCGCCAGCTACGCCGAGTCCTGCTGGATACCAGTTTGTTAGTCCGCTCTTCTCGCCTCAAGCACGAGGTCTGTCTACGGCTGGATCGATGTCATGCAGCCCAAAACCCGAGCCTCGAAGACAGAACGCCTCCCGTGTTAACAGGTCCCCGTACTACAACGTTACAAGCCATCACAACCATGTCGACGTCAATCGCATCCGCGAAGGAACGGACGTCCGCACAACTGTACGTAGACCAAATGAATCCGACTTTCAAAGCTGACTGTGTCCAGATCATGCTTCGTAATATTCCCAACAAGGTTGATCAGGCCATGCTCAAGCGGATCGTAGACGAGTCCAGCTGGGGAAAGTACGATTTCATGTATCTGAGGATCGACTTTGCGAATGACTGCAAGTACGCTCCCCCTCTCATCCCTTCTGGCTTTATAAAGACTAACCGCAAGATTGACACAGCGTCGGATATGCGTTCATCAACTTCGTAGACGTGAGTGTTTCTTTGACCTTGTGGGAAGGCCGAGTGCTAACAAATCATCCAGCCGCTGGACATCGTCGATGTCAGTGAATACCCCACAGCCCAGCGGTGCAGTGCTGATATAGCCACAGTTTGTCAACACAAGGGGCAACCAGAGATGGAACTGTTTCAAAAGCGACAAGGTCGCTGAGATCTCCTACGCCAGTGAGTCATCCAGACTCTGGGTTGCAATGTCGAACCCAGCCGCTAATCAGACACGTGAAGCCATCCAAGGCAAGGATTGCTTGGTTCAAAAATTCAGAAACAGCTCTGTCATGCTTGAAGCAGCGCACTACCGTCCCAAGGTACGGCTCTGCATTCTGCTGAGATGGAAAGTTCTGCTCATTATCACGCAGCTGTTTTACACATCCAACGGTCCCATCCCGGAGCTTGCTGGAGAGGAAGAACCCTTTCCCCAGCCAGACAATCAGTCCAAGATGAAGCGAAGTTGCGAGAATGCAGAGCACGTCGGTAAGACAGACAAGGATTTTGAATTGCAATAGATACTCACACGAGACTCAGGTCTTTTCACGCCCAACGCCGGCCAGCATTTCCGTGACGAGCAACGCCGTAGACGCTCGCAGTACGACCGAGGAACAAGGCTGGCTGCCCTCGAGGAACACGACTTCGAGACCAATATGCAGTCATACATGTATCACCAACAGTGAGCGAAAAAGGATCTTTGGACGACGCTTGGTCGCCATACAGTCTGGGAGATTAGCATGAAACTGGGTTGTCCGAACGCGTGGGCCCACAGCTTTGTTTGCTATATTACAGGAGCTTTCTGGAGGCGTCAACCATGTGTAATCATTAATAACTAGCTAGAGCCCGCAGACATATCATGGCTGTCTACTCTGATACTCTCATCCCTAGACCGACCGAGGACCCGATACTTATTTCTTTGCAGTCCCACTGAATGCACTGTTTTTCGGCTTCCACTACCAGAGCACAGTGCTGTTTAAGGCGGGTACTCCGGCAGGGCAGGAAGTGGCTTGCGCGTTGCCAGCGAACCAACTCCACGACTGGATGGCAGGAACCTTAGATCCGGCACTGCGACTGCGGGCGTCTCCAGAGACGAGATTGCTGGTGGACAATGTTCTGTAACCTGGGTGGGAGAGTCTTGGGCTGTCAAGGGTTCATCTGTAAAAAATCCTCCCTCCTCTGTGGAAAGAGTACTGTGGCTGGAAGAAGAGCACTGGTAACCAATGTCTGGCTCATTTCCGAGATACTGTACGTCTCGGACATGATCTGTCCCCGAGATTTGATCTGGGCCGGGCACAGCCTCATCATCGATGTAGGAACCGTGTGCGCTGTCCGATGTTGGCGTGAGTAGCTGACGGTGCTCATTCGGCGCTTCTATTAGAGATGGGCCAGTATCGAAGTGACCGCTGTCGCTGCATTCAACAGGCCGCCCAAACTTGTCGTATCGAGGGGTGAAAGAGCTATCGACATTGCGATCAGTTGGTAGGCCTGGTAGGGGGTGGTTCAGGCTTGGGGATCGATAGGCATCAAAAGAGCCAGTCAAGATGGGTTGCGCCATGGCTCTCGAGAAAATGACTAATACAAGGCAAGAAAGTAGGAGAATGGCCTGTACAATTGCCATTCGCTTCTGGAACACCACCTCGTCGGCAAGAATGTTGAGTCGTGAGCTCAGCGCCACGGTTTCTCTCTGTGATTGCTCCCGCTGACTTTCCAGTGCAATGACCGTCGACTGCCAAATTTGGTCGTATTGCTGGCGTACTGTCCGCAGCTCTGAGAGAACAGTATGGTTTAGACTGTCCAAGAAAGAATCAATTCTGGACAACTGTTTTCTTTCGGTCAAATATTGGGTCGTCTGCAGCGAACGTGATTGATCTTCGATGTACTTGAGTGATAAAGTCACATTGGCTTCTAGTAATTGCAGCCGCTTGCTGACAGCCTTGAAAAAACTCTCCTGCACAGTAGGAGAAGCAGGGGCTGCTGTTGAGTTGTTCTTGGATCGAGACTGAGCATTGGTCTGCGATGTTGCTTTGGTCGGGGAAGAGCTGGCATTCATATCCTCAGTCCCTGCTCCTGCTGGGCGGGGGGCCGGCGGCGTGTTGATTTGGTGAGAAGTTGCAGAGAGTGAAGCCGCTGTCAATTCGGGGCTAATTTCTGGTTGATTGCCGCCGATGATTGTGGAGACAGGCGGTTTGTTTTCTCCCATGTGCCCATTGGGGATTCCGGATGCCGACTTCTTCTGAGCGTTGGGCCCTTTGTCGGCAATATTGGCTTCTGACAATGGTGACGTCGCGATCATTCCCGCGACGGGACCCCTTGTAAATTTCGGACAAGTAACATTATCCCAAACAGAGGATCTGAACAGTTTGAGTGGCTGGGAAGGATCCATTGAGTAGTCAAGACAAGCTGTTATGGTCTCGCCTGAATGGCCTGTTGGAGAGTGAGATGTGCTATCCCACGCTGCTGAGTCGGCGGCCGCATCAGAGCTACCTACAGAGCCGGAAATGCCGTCTGGCGATTCATCAGCTACGTCCTCTTCGTCGGCGGGTGTCTCGGTGTCCTTCCAGGACTCCAACATTCGAGTGCCATGGACTCGTAGTAAAGATACCGGGCAATAGTACTCGTTCCCATAGTGGCTCAAGAACTCAACGCGGACATACTTTGCCCAGATCAGAGGGTTGGGTACAAGGAACGGCTGTATGTCTCGAGAGTTCTTTGCCTCGAATGTGCCAAGGTCCTTCCACTTGTCGACCTTGACAGGATATCTGTCGCTGACACTGACTCGAAACTGCCGGATCATGCTCGAGAAGAATTCAAAGTTGGCGAGCACCACAGTGTCAACCAAAATGTCATCGCTCAGCTCCACGATAACGAACTTGTTTTCCGCCGAACACTCTAAAAGCATATAGGAATCCTTGTTTTCGACTAAGATGGCTTTCGCATTCTTCGCACCCTTGTTTGTCTTCAGAACTGTGGCACCAGCATCAAATGACGAGTACGAGAATCGTTCTTTGCAAGTCTTCCCAGCATCCTTGCTCCGATCGTATTGGGTCCTGCCATCGTCGTAGAGCACCGGTTCTTGGAGGTCTGACGCTCCCGGCTCAGTTGGTAATGCTTGCGGCGCCGATGCAATGTTGCTGATTTTCTCCGAGACAACGTCGAAATTTAGATCGATCTCGCCATCATCACCCAGACTGTCCAGCCCCGAGGTCTTCGCAGCTCCGTCATGATCTTCACCTCGATCATATGTCCTGCGACTTTTCAACTCGGATGGATCCTGCCCGGCCTTGCGAAGCATCATCTCTTTCCAGTCTTCGAATGACATGAAGGGCCTTGGGCTTGGTTCCTCGTCGCTACTTATGTCCGTGGGCGGGGGCATCGAAGTTCCGCTCAACGAAGAATTGGCGGCGACATCTGTCGTAGTTGTCGCATGTTCGGCGCTGAGCTCGGCTGTTCGATTACCCGCGGCGGCATCATAACCAGGTCCTGTTCCGTCTGTTGCGGCTTTCTCTCCAGGCCAGCTGGTTTTCAGACACTGCTGTGGGAGGGTGTGTGTGATGTAGTTAATCGTTTTAAATTCGCAAACGCCCACACATGCGTCCGCGGGGTGAGTACTGGATACAGTCGACGGTTGAGCTGACGATTGAACGCAAAGACGTAGGATAAATGCGGCGACGACGGGTATTTGCCTATGCAGCAAGTCCGAGCCGTAGAGCCGCATCTTGTCGCCGAGGCTTTGGCGACAATAGAGAAGGCAATGGCGGTTTGATTTGGTCGTTCATGATACGACAGGCGGCGCGATTATGGCGATAACCATTTGACCGGTTTGTAAACCATTACTTGCTAACGCCGCGTCTGTGAGTGCCTTTCTGCTAAGAAACGACATGTAAGGCCGGCGCCCACGCCGGGTCAAAGTGCTGGATTTCCCACCCTGAAAACTCCCCCGAAGTTTCCCCATTCGGGGCTAGATTTAGCGATACCATTAGTCAGAAAGAAGCTCTGTTATGATTAGCCGCTGCCTTTGGATCGTCCTTTGATTAGCTATAGCCCTCTATCCCTTTAAACGCTAGAAATGCCTTAAAATCTACTTTAAATAAGGAATATCTAGCTATAGCTAGAGGGTTAAGATATAATATATTTTTTAAAACTTTTATATAAATTAACTATAATATAGTGTAATAAAGTAAGTAAAAAGACTTATTAATAATATTAAGTACTTTACTCTAAATAGAAACCCTTTTAGAAATACTTAAATACTTATATACTATTTTTCTAGCTAACTATTATAATAAGGTAAGAGAGAAAACTTATTAATTATATTAAGCGCTCTACTCTAAGTAGAAAACCCTTAAAAACGCTTAAATACTTATATATTAATTTTTTAGATAACTATAAGAGATATAAAAATAAATATATAAATATAAACTTAACTAACTTATACTTTATCTATATTTTTTACTTTCTTTATACTTTAAGTTATATAATCTTTTAAGAGAAAATAAGTTATTAAGAAGAAGTTTAGTAGTATTATTTTTATAGTATTTTATTTTATTTTTATTTTAAATAATTAAAGAATTATAATAAGGATTAAAAAAGAAAATAAAAGTAAAATTAACTAAAGTTAGAAAAGTTTAAAAATATTTATTTTTATTTAATTTTTAAAAAATAAGAATTAATAAATTTTTTCTATAAATTAAGTTAAAGAAACTTAAAAGCTCTTTTAAGAGAGAAGTTATTAAAGTTATTAAAAAAAAATAAGAATTTATATAAAAATAAAATATATTTTTTATTTATCTATTTAGTTTTTTTTATTATAAACTAATTAAGCTTCTATTTATTTATATAACTTTTTTCTTTTATAATAATACTTAATATTTATAAAAATACTTATTTAGTTTTTTATTTTTTAATTAAAATTACTAAAAATTTAAATTCTCTACCTCTTTTTATATATCTCTTAAGTTTTTTATATATTATAAAAAAAACTTAATTAGCTTTATTTTATATATATAAAGTTATACTTAGCTTTTAAAGTTTTTAAACTATTAGTTTTATTTTAAATTAAGTTTTTAGCTATTTTTTACTCTATATAAATAATATTTTTATCTTCTTTTTATAGCTTTTTAATATATTATATATTAAGTAATAAATATTTTTTTAGTATAGTTAAAAATAAATAAAAATCTTAAAGCTTTATTTTTTAAGTAATATCTTTAATTAAGTTATTTTATACTAAAAAAAAGTTATTTAAAGTATAATTACTTAATTTAGTAGTATTTTTAAATAAATTAAGTTTTAGCTTTTATTTCTTAACTTTTACTTAATATATATTTTTTTAAAAATTTTCTATTTTAACTTATTAATTTTACTCTTTTTTAATACTCTTAATAAAGTAGTTCCTCTTTTTAATTTTATTTTAATAAGTTAAAAGATTTAAATTTCTATTTCTAATAAAGTTATTTAAGTTATAAGTATTTAAAGAGGTAACTAAGTCTTTTTTAGTAATTTAGATTAAATCTTAAATAACTAAAGATTAATTAAAATAAACTAAATATAACTTTTTAACTCTTTTTTTAGCTTAATTTATATTAATAGATCTTTAACTTTTATTATTTCTAGCTATAATATTTATAATATTTATTTATTTATTATAAGTTTAATTAAGTTTAGCTTAAAATCTTTTAATATTATTACCTTTTTATAGCTTAAATTTATTAATAATAAGCTAAACTTAATAGTTAAAAAAGAGTTTATAGTAATTATTTTTTATAATCTACTTTTTAGCTATATATTATAACTAAGTTATCTTTAAACTATAGTTTCCTTTATAAAATATATAATAAATAAAATTAATACTATAAAAGCTATATTTCTAAAAGTTATTTAATAATTTAAGTTAGAAGTTTAAAATAATAAAAGTAGTATAATTAATAAAGTTTTATATTTCTACTAATACTTTATAGATTTTATATTAGTTTTTATTAAGTTTTACTATTTCTTAGAAAATAGCTTAAGAATAGCTTAAAATATTAGAAATAAACTTAAAGTTTTAAGTAAAATCTAAATAGAGATATAAGCTACTTCTCTAGTTAATAATTATAATTAAAAACTAATTACTTATTTTATAAGTTTTAATAAAGATAATAAAGTCTTTTTCTTTTAAATAGTTTTATTCTTTTTTATAAGTTTTTATTTTATTATTTTTAATTTAAAAAATAAGTATAATATAAATCTTTATATATTCTTCTTTATTAATATCTTTAATAATAAGTTTATAAACTAATTTAATATATTTAGTTTTAAAAAGGTTATATTTTTTAAAAAAAATCTTAAAAAGTTATAGAAGTTAAAAAAATATCTTTTTTAAGTATTTTAACTTTATTTATACTATTAGTAATTATTATTATTCTTCTTAAATATATTACTTTATTACTTAATTAGTATTATATTTATAATATCTCTATTTTTATATATCTATTTAGGTATAGGGTAATGTCTAGAAGTTTTAAGTTTTAGTATATTTAAAGTATTTTATAAATTAATTAAAGTTTTAATAAGCTTAATTATATTAAATATAATACTAAGAAAACTATTTTTAAAATAAATAAAAAAGATATAATAGTTTTTTTTAATTATTATATTAATTATATTAAAAATATTTATATTTAAATAGTAGTTTAAAATAAAAAAGTTTTTAGTTTCTAAAGATTTAGATATTTCTCTAACCTATTTAGTCTTTATATATTTAATTAATTAATTTTTATAAAAATAGTAAATATAAGTTTAAAGGTTTTTATAAAGGTTTTTAATATTATTTATATTTTAAATACTTTTTTAGATCTTATAAATAATAAGAGAGTAAAGAAAGTTTAAAAAAAGAGAAAAAGTACTAAATATCTTAATATTTTTTAGTTAATATAGAAAAGAAGTAAATATATAAGAAGTTATAAATAAAACTAAATAATTATATATTATAATCTATTTAAATTATAATAATAAAATATCTTAAAAAGAAAAAAAGAAATAAGAAAGTAAATTTATAATAAGTAAAGAGGTATTAGTTATAATATTAATAATTTTTATTAAAAATTAATAAGAATAAATATAAAGGGAAAAAGTATAATTTTTAAAATATTTAAGTAATAATTAAACTTAATTAAAATATTATAATTAAATATAAAAATATCTATTAAAGTAAAATAGTTATTATATATATAAATATATAAAGTTATTTAATAGAAGGTTAATAATTTAAAGTACCCCCTTTTATAGATATTATAAAAATAAATTTAGTACTAATAGTTAATATTCTTTTTAAAAATATAATTTTTAAATAAAGAAAGAGCTAATTAAGCTTAAAAAGTAGTTTTTTAAAAGTAAAATTTATAAAAATAATTAAAATAGTTAATAAGGTTTTAAAAGTAAAATTTAAGCTTTAAAAAGGTAGTAAATATAAAAGAAAAAAAGTAGTATATATAATTTAGTACTTTATAAAAGGTTAAATATAGTTATTAAGAAGTTAATTAAGTTTATAATAATATATTTTTAAAAAAAGAGATTAATATAGTTATAGAAAAGTTAAAGTTTTTTAAGATCTATTTATAAAATACTTAAAACTTATAAACTTCTTTTTATAGTTAGTAGTATTTTAATCTATATATTTACTTTATTCTTATTTTTAATACTTAATTAAATATATTCTTTTTAAACTAATTATAGCGAGGTATCTAGTAATACGCTATATGTTTTATAAGGAAGCCTTAGTGAGCGCTTACTAAAGAGTAGGTTATATAAGCTATATAAGCCTAATATACTTAAGATATAAGGGGTATTAAGAGTATAATATCCTCTTAGAAAAGATATACCTTTATTTAACTCTTTAGTCTCCTCTAATTATTACTTATATAATAGTTATAAGTTTAATTTATTAAATTTTACTCTTATTTTTACTAATATATTATAACTACTTATAAGAGTAAGTAAAACTCTCTCTTTTCTCTTTTTAAATTAATTATAACTAACTAACTACTAAGATATTTATTTTTATTAAAAACTAACTTATAAATTCTAAGTATTTTTTAAAAACTTAAGAAGACTAAGATAGCTAAATTATCTCTCTTAAGTTTAATTATATTCTTATAGGAGTTTAGAAATATATTAACCTAAATACTTTAAACGCTCTAAACCTCTTTAAAGATTAATATAAAAATACCTCTAAAATTTCTATTTTTATAAAAGAGAACTATATTTAATATATTTATAAGTATTTAGAATATTATTATTACTAAATTATAGAGAATTAAAATCCTAAAAGGACTTTACTTACTCTTTCTACCCTTAAGTTTAAATACTTAGTGAGGTTTTTAATTAAAAATCTAATACTCTTTAATTACTATAAATTATATTTTTATACTTAAGAGATTTAAATTAAGTATAGAAGAGATATTTAAGTAATAAACTTTTATAAATACTAAAAAATTTAGAACTAAGTTATAAAGATAACTAATAAAGAACTCTTAAATCTTATTTAGCTTAAACTCTTAATAAAAACTAAGCTTAAATAAGAAGTTTAAAGAAATACTTTTAGAACTATATTAATAATAACTTAAAGAAATACTCTTATAACTACTTTTAGAATATCTTAAACTTCTAAAATATCTTAAGAAATAATTATAATATTATAATTTATAATAAAGCTTAAACTACTACTAACTTTATAGTAAGTAATAAAACTCCTTATTATACTTTTTAGATAGTAATCTATACTTTAAAAAAATACTTTATAAGAGGAGAATTAGTAATTATTACTACTATTAAAGAGGAGTATTTTATTATACTTAAAAAGGTATTTTATTTATTAATTAATCTTAAGGACTTTTATACTCTCTAACTTATAGCTTTTAATAAGAGATTAAACTATAATATTCTAAAAATATAGAAAATACTTATAATAAGAAATTTCTTTTAAGTAATTAAAGTTTAATTTACTTTTAATTAAGCTACTTAATATCTCTAAAACTATATAGTTCTTAAAGAAAGTAACTAAATAACCCCCTCTTTTAAAGAGATAAAAACTTTATTTAAAGGAGTTATAAACTTATAAGTCTAATAGAAAAAAAGCTATTTAAATAGCTACTTTATAATACTTAAAGGAAGATCTAATTTATAGTAAAACTTAAGTAATATTAAGATATACTTTAAACTTTAAAACTCTCTAAGTAATACTTAAGATTATTTATACTTTAATTATATAAATATAAACTTTATAACTTAATATACTTAATCTCTTATAAAATATATCTAAATAAAGTTCTCTTTTATAGGAAAATACTTATATAAATATACTTTTTAACTTACTTAATAATAAAAAAGTAATATTAAAAATAAAGCTCTTAATAAAAAGTATAAAGCTTTCTATAAAACCTTTATTAAGAATAAATAAGCTATAACTAAAAAGATTAATAAGTTAAAAAGATAGAAGTATACTTCTATAAATATTCTCTCTAATAAGTTTACTATTATAGCTATCCTTTAGTCTACTTTTAACTTTTTTCCCCTTTAAGAAGAAAGAGGCTTTTTAATTAAAGCTTTTTCTATAAATATTACTAACTCTACTCCCCTTTAATACTTAACTATTATAAATACTAATATATCTACTTATTTAGTTAATAATCCTAACCTTCTTAAAAATTACTATAAGTTAAATAAACTAAACTAAGTTATAACTAGCTTATAATCTCTTTATATTAGAAGAATAAATACTAAAATATTTAAAAACTCTTTAAATAAGTTTAGAGGAGTTAGTATAGAGGATCTTATTTTAAAGAATATCTCTTATATAGAAGGTTTTTATACTAACTTAATCTCTAAATATTACTTTAAGATAGCTAGTATCTAATATTATAGAAGAACTAATAAGCTTTATTTTAGAAGTAATAAGGGTTTTACTCTCTATAAGCTTATTTATAATAATAAAAAAGTACTTTTCTTTAAATATAAGTTCTCTTTTAATTACTTCTCTATTCTAAATTACTCTTTATTATATATTAATATAAGTTACTCTAGAGAGGTTAATTTTATTTATATAATTATATTTAATAAACCTTTATAGCTATTATTTAGATTAAAACCTATTTATAGTAATTCTATTTAGCTTTAATACTTTTACTTAAGATATCTTAAACTTAATATTCTTAAATATTTAGTTTAAAATACTTAGAAAGTGAAGATTAAAGGTCTAATATAATTAGAATATAAAGAATATATAATAACTTATATATAGAAAATAGTCTTAAGAGGATTTTTAGAAAACTAAAACTTATATTTATACTAAAAAATACTTTAAAATCTCTTTAACTATTTAATTACTTTATTAGAAATTTTATAGCTTTTACTTATTAAGAATAAATATTTTAGAAAACTTTATAGTTTCTATTTTTATTTAAAAATATATTTTAAAGTTTTCTATATAATCTTAATATTTAAAAACTAAGTTTTTAAGTAAAAAGAAATATTTATTTATAAAATATAATAAGATAATAAGTAAGTAGTTATTAAGATCCTTAGTTATACTAAATATAAGAGATAAGCTAAAAAAAAAAGGATTAATCTAAAGCTTTTTCTACTTTATATAAAAAAGCTTATAAGAGGGATTAAAAAAGCTAGAAAAAAAGTAATTACTAAAAGTATTAAGATAAAAATAATAATAAATCTATTTAAAAAGCTATAAAATAAATTAATATTTATAGGAATTTTCTTATTTAATATAAGCTTATACTTTTTAATAAACTAAAAGTTACTAAATAAAATTAAATAAGAATAATTTAAAAAGTATATAAACTTATAAATATTAGCTTATAAAGTTTTAAAATCTCTTAACCTTTAACTTCACTAAAATAAGATATATACTTATAATTATAAAATATATCCCCTAAGAAGAGAAAGAGAAAGAGAGATAGAGAAGAGAGAGTTTAAAATAGCTTTATATAAGTATATTAGATATTTTATAAAATATATACTAAATATATATAATCTCTATAAAATATAAATCCTAACTCTTAAGAGAGTAATTATTACTTATAATATTATATTTAATAAAAGTAAGTTCTATTTAAAAGAGGATTTTAAAGAAACTTTATAGATTAGAGAGGCTAAAGTAACTATAAACCTTATTAAAGAGGTAGTTAATTTCTCTAATTTAATCTTATAAAAACTTAATATCTTTATAAAAAATAATTTTATCTTAAAAAAAGAGGTTACTATATAAATAGTATAATAAAATATAAAAAATAAAAACTTAATTAAGAGAACTTAATAAGCTTTATTTATACTTAAGTATATATCTAACTTATTTAGTTAAGTATATCTTAAAAGTAATATTCTTATTATTACTTTTAAAATAATAGAGAAGCTAAATATATTAAGTAGAAGAAAGTATTTAATTATAAATAAGGTTAGCTTAAGATTAGTAATAAAGTTACTTAAAAAATAAAACTCTTTAGATTTAATTAGTAGCTTAAAAGAGAGCTCTTTTTAACTTTAAGATTAGCTTAACTTAGAGGATATTAATAAAGAAGCTTTATAGCTATTATAAAAATACTTATATACTTATAAAATATAAGAAAAGTTATATATAAGTTAGTAAATTACCTCTATTTAAAAGAAAGCTTTTATATTTATAGCTAATATATTATTTATATTATATATTATTATAAAGTAAATAAAAAATCTCTTTTTTATTATTTTTATATTATTTTAATAGAAAGAAAATAAAGAGAACTTATAATATAATATCTTATACTTAGTAATATAAAGTACTACTTAAAAACTCTTAAAAAAGGAATTCCTTTATAAAATAGATCTTTAGAAGTAAGAGCTAAAGTTTTTTCTTAATAAAAAAGATAGACTATACTATATTATACTTCTAGTTCTCTTAAAAAGCTAAAATAATTTAGAGAAACTACTTAAAGATATATAAATACTATTTTATATAGCTACTTAAGAAGAGATTAAAAAGTTACTTTATAAAAAAATATAAAGGTTAATAGATTATAAATATATATACTTAAAACCCCTCCCCTTAAAGTAGATATTTATTTATAAGCTTAATAAAAACAGCTATTTAGATTAATATAAAGCTAAGATTTATATAAGAGGGGATCTCTAGAAAAGAAGATTAGAGGAAATATATATAGTAATACTTATAGTATATATATTTAAAGTTATTATAATACTTATAGTAAAGTTTAATCTAAAAGTATTCTAATATAATATTATTAATATTTTTCTTAATATAAATATACTTAAGGATAGAATACTAATTACTTATAAGCTTCCTCTTAGAAGTATAATACTCTTAATAGATTATATTATTAAAAACTTTAATAATAAATATACTAAACTTAAAAGAGTATTCTATAAGTTCTATAATATATTACTCTTATAATATAAAGAGTTTTACTTAATACTTAAAAGCTTAAGACTTAAAGCTTTAAAAAAAGACCTATATCTCTTCTAAAACTTAAACTAAAAAGTCTTTATTATCTTTTATATTAATAATATTCTTATACTATTTTATAAAGATAATAAATAACACTTAAGAAAAATAATTAATAAAATAATAAAAGCTTATAAAGTTAAAAAATAAAGCTTTATTAAGTAATACCTTAAAGTATAAGTTATTAAAAATTAAGTAGCTTATAAGATCTACTTTATTTATAACTTATATATATAGAAGATTACTACTTATTTTAATCTCTATAATAAAGTATATCTCTCTATATTACTCTTAATAAGAGAGCTTATAAAAAATAATAGCTAAATAACTCCTTAATAAATAAAATTATTTTAAGAAATAGTAAGATCTATCTTATATATAGCTATCCTTTTATAAGTAGATATAGCTTTCTTATCCTTAATACTCTTATAATTCCTTATAAATCCTTTTAAGGAATATTTTTATATAATAAGATATATAATTTATTACTTTTTTAATACTATAACGATTTATCTTACGATATATCCTCTACTTTACGCAGCCCCCTTAGTAAGCCTTACTAAGGGAGCAGGTTATATAACTAGTATAAGCTTTATAAGCTTATAATTTAAGGACGCTTAGGAGGATAACTTCCTCCTAAGTAATATATACTTTTTTATAAACTCTTTAGTCTCTTCTAACTACTAGCTCTTAGTAGTTATAAACCTAGCTTATTAGAACTTTAATTTTACTTTTTTATTATTATTAAAATATTTTATAAAGTAAGTAGGACTCTCTCTTCTCTTTCTATATTTCTACTTATATATAACTACTTATTATACTTTATAAGATATCTTATTTATCTAGAAAAGCTTCTAAGATAGACTTTCGCTTTAAAAGTATATAAATTAAGTTAAAGACTTATAAGAACTAACTAGTTTAATTTAATTATCTTAAAGTTACTTATATTATATATAATATCTAAGACTTAGTTAATCTTAATAGTCTTAATATACCTATTTTTAGAAATACTAATAAAGTAAATATCTCTTCTCTTAAGGATTATATTATTTAGTTTAATAAAGAGAAATAAGATATTTATAAAATAGATCTTAAGAAATAGGAAATAAATAAAGCTTAAGAGGAAAACTAAATAAAAGTAGCTAATTCTTAATAATAATAAAAAGTTAATAAGGATAAAGTCTTATAAGTCCTTATTACTCTTATACTTATATAAGCTCTTATACTTCTATATTCTCTTATATTTATATATACCTCTATACTTATATATTCTTAACTTCCTCTTAAGCTAACTAAACTAATACTTATTATAATTAAGGATCCCCTCTTTTAAGTTAGATATAGAATATTTATTAAATAATAGTTTATTTTAGAGGTTAATACTTAAAATAATTAGAAAACTAAAAATTAGTTCTTAAAATATATCTAAAACTAACTTCTTATAAATATTAATAAAAAGCTTATAAATATAGTTAAGCTTTAAATCTTAAATAAGCTTAATAAAAACTATACCTTATTTAAGCTTATTTTAAAATATAAAATACTACCTCTATTTAAGTTATATACTTTAGATACTTTTAAGTTAAATAATAATATTAACTTTATATTAGTATTTATATATTTATAAGGATTTATAAGCTAAACTATTTTAAATAATAAGAGTAGTAAATTATTTTCTCTTTAAATAATAATTAGACTATTTAAAAGTAAACTTATAAAGAGTAATTTAGCTATTTAGACTATTATAAAAGAGAACTACCTTAATATCTTATATAAAGCTACTTATTTAAATATTAGCTTAAAAGATTTTTATAATAAATAAATTAATTATTACTACTAAGTATTAATTTATAAGATTCTAAATATCTAAAAAGCTTTTATAGTTAAGTACTTCTTATAAGCTATTAAGGTCTAAATTACTTCTAATTAGGTATAATAAATAATTTAAGATCTTATTATTTATAAGGAATTATTTTAACTATTTCTTAAATTAGAGTATTATAGAAAAATCTTTATTAGAATTATCTAATTAAACTTTTATTAGAAGAAACTTAAGATTAATAGAGTTTTTATAATAATTAGTAGTAGATCTAAAAACTTATAAATATTAAGTTTAGTTTTAAGAGAATCTAAATTTAAAGAACTAAAGTTTAAAGATAAAAAATCTTAAAAAACTAAAGATACTCCTAAAGAGGCTAAAAAATATTTATACTAAAAGTTTATTAGTAAAAAATAATCTTTATAATATACCTAATCTCTTAAAGATTATATAAGAATTAAACTTATATTAATAGGTAAGATATCTTACTAGCTAGTTTTAAAAGTTATTATAGAAATTTAGAATAATATTAAGACTAAAGTACTCTTAAAGAAGTAAAAACTAATCTATAATAATTTTATAAATAAGAAATAGCTTAAGCTAGAAGATATTATAAAAGTAAAAAGATATATTATTAAGGGAACTTTATATTTTAATAATTTAGTTATTATTATAGTTATACTATTATATATAGATTTAACTACTCTTAAGATATTTAGAGAGAGATTTAAATCTATTTTTAATATAAATAGAGAAAATAATAATTTTCTATAGTTTTTTATAGTTTATAATATTATAGCTTTAAACTATATTATTAATAATATAAGCTACTTATAAGATTATAAGCTACTTAAGAGATTTAAAAAGGTTACTATAAGAAATTAAGTTCTAATAGTTTATAAAGTAAGTATAAGAGTTTTATATAAAGCTTTTTATAAACTTAATAGAGAATAAATAGAAGATCTTATTCTTAAGAATATTTTTTATATTAAAGGTTTTAAAACTAATATTATCTTAAAATCTTCTCTTAAGAGTATTAGTATTTAGTTTAATAGATATATTAATAAAATCTATTATAGAGAGGTTAGAACTTTATTTTAGAAGTTTATATATATTAATAATATTTTATTTTTTAAATATAAACTTATTTCTAATTACTCTATTTTACTTTCTATATAAACCTATCTTAATATAAGCTACTTAGGAGTTATAAATACTATATAACTAATAGCTATAGCTTCTTAAGAGTAATTTTCTTATAACTTTAAGCTTATAAAGAAAGATAATATTTATTTTTAGTATTTATAAGCTAAATATTTTAGCTAAAAAGCTCTTAAGTATTTAGTTTAAAACGTTTAAAGAGTAAGAATTAAGAGGCTAACTTATTTAAAATATAAAGATTATTCTATAGCTTATTTATAATAAGTTATCTTATAAAGACTATCTAAATCTAGAAGTAAATATTTTTACTAATATATCTCTTAAGATCTATTTAATTACTTAAAAGCTTACTTAAGAGCTTTATAACTTCTTATAATTAAAGATAAATATATAAGAAAGCTTTTTAGGTTTTATTTTAGAAATAAAACTTACTATAAAATCTTCTAAGTATTATAAACTTTTAAGAACTAAGTTTTTAAATAAAAAAAACTCCTTATATATAAAATAAGATAAGATATTAATAAATCTATTATTATAATCTAAAGAATAACTAAATACTAATAATAAGCTTAAGAGAATAATATTAATATTAAGCTTCCCCCTCTTTATATAAAAGAACTAATTAGTAGGAGAGAGAGGGTAAGAAAAGAAGTAATTATATAAAATATATAGATATTAAACTTAATAAGACTCCTATTTAAGTTATAAGATAAATTAATATTTATAAGTATCTTTTTATATAATATAAATCTTTATATATTAATAAACTAGAAGTTTTCTAATAAAGTTAAAGAAGAATAGTTTAAGGGATATCTTAATATATAAATATTAGTTTATAATATATTATAAAACTTTAAAACTTAACTTTACTAAAGAGGGATATATATTTATAGTTATAAAATATATATCTTTAAGAGAGAAAAAGAAAAAGAGATAGAGAGAAGAGAGTTTAAAGTAATTTTATATAGCTATATTAGATATTTTATAAAGTATATACTTAATATATATAATCTCTATAGAATTTAGATTTTAATACTTAAGAGAGTAATTATCTTATAAAATATTATTTTTAATAAGAATAAGTTTTTTTTAAAAAAGGATACTAAAAAAAGATTAGAATTAATAGTTATAAAAACTATAGTTAAGGAAATAGAGGAATTACCTTTAACCTCTAATATATTTATAAACTTTAGTATTCTAAATAAAAATAATCTTATAATTAATAAAAAAATTATAATATAATAGTTATTATAAAGTATAGAAAATAAAAAAATTATATTTAAAATAGCTTAATATAGCTTTTTTACTTTTAAGTAGTCTTTAAAACCTATTAGTTAGATATTTAGAGATAGCCTTCCTAAATAAACTTTAGAGCCCCTAAGTAATAGAAGTCTTAGGGGTAATATTATTATTAATACTTTAGAATTTTAAGAGAATTTAAAATTAACTAATAGAATAAAGTCCTTATTAAAAGATATAAAAAACTTTAGACTAATAGATATAAATAGCTCTTATAAGAATTTACTTCTTCTTAAGGATTAGCCTAACCTTAAAGATATATAAAAAAGAACCTCTAAGTTAAAGAAAAAGTACTTATATATAAAGAAAACTTATATTTAGACTTACTCTTATAAAGGGAGTAATCTTTAGAATAAACTAAAAAGTATTTTTATTATTTATATTAATAATACTATAAGTATAGAAAATAAAGACTTAATATTTAATAAGTAGGAATAAAATAATTTTTTTATATTTTTTATACTAAAGAAATAGAAAGCTATTAAGGAAAGTAAAAGACTTTACTATATATTTTATAAAATAATAAAAGTTAGATTAAATAAACCTCTAAGAGATAATATCTATAAAAGATTAATCCTAAAACTTCTTCTTAATCCTTTATTATAATTTAATAAGATATATTATATATAATTACTACTACTCTTAAAGACTTAGAAAGAGATTAAGAAGCTTCCTAAATAGCTTTAGAAGTTAGTTATTATTATATACTATAAGGAACTTAAAAAAATTATTAATTTTAAGATATAGAGGATTTTAAACTATTTAAAAGTATATTTAAAACCCCTCCCCCTAAAATAGGTCTTTACTTATAAGTTAGATATAAATAAGTATCTTATAGATATAAAAGCTTAGATTATTATAAGAGGGGACCTCTAACTAAGAGATCTTAAGAGTACTTATATTATAACTCTTACCTCTTAAACTTTTTAAGTTATAATAGTAATTACTATATAATTTAACTATAAGGTATATTAATATAATATTATTAATATATTTTTAAATATAAAAATACTAAAAAGAAGAGATCTAATTATTTATAAAATACTATAAAATATTAAAAAACTTATAAAATACTTAAATTCCCCTATTAGATATATTATTAAGTTAGATAGAGCTTTATATAAGCTTTAAGATATATTACTCTTATAATATAAAGAATTTAGCTTTACTTTTAAGAGACTTAATCTATAAAGCTTAAAAGAGGACCCTTACCTCTTCTAAGATTTTAACTAAAAGGTTATAGTTATATTCTATATTAATAATTTTCTTATCCTATTTTATAAGGATTATAAGGAAAAAGCTTATAAGATTATTAATAAGATTAAGGAAAAATATAAAATTAAAGAATAAAGAGATATTAAATAGTATTTAAGAGTAAGAGTTATAAAAAACTAAAAGGTTTAAAAGATCTTTTTAGTTTATAACTTATATATTAAGAAAATTACTTAAAAGTTTAACTTATAAAATACTACTTACTTATTAACCTCTCTTTTTTAAGTAAAACTTAAGAAAAATAAAGAATAAGTAATATTATAAGAGGTAAAAACTTTTTAAGAGATAGTTAGGTTTATTCTCTATATAGCTATACTTATAAGGGTAGATATTATATTTATTATAGCGCTCTTATTTTAGTTTTTAATAAATCTATTTTAAGAGTATTTAGCTACTATAAGATATACTATATAATACCTATATATAACTTAATACCTTATAATTTATTTTAATATTTTAAGGGGTAAGTTTATAGGTATTTAAATCCTACTTATAGCTATAAATACTTTATTTATAGATAATAAAGTAATATATTAATCCTTATAAAGATATTTTATAATACTATTTAGAAGATTAATTTAATAAAAAATAACTAAATAAGTAATAATTATAATATTAACTATTAAAATAAAACTTTTAAACTTAGTAGAAATAATAAAAGAGATAGTAGCTTTTTAGAAACTACTTAAAAATATTAAATTTAAGCTTAGTAATATATAGAATATTTACTATAATAACTAATAAATAATTAGATTTATTATAAGTAAAAGAGAGAGAATAAATATTTATTTAAAGTATATTAATATTTATAATATATAGTTAAAATAGGAGTATTAGAAGGGAAGCTTCTAAGTAACTTATATACTAATAAATAAGATATCTATAAATAGACTTATAAAAAATCTCTTATAAGTAAAGTTTAAATACTTCTATTTACTCTTAAATCTTATAGATATAATATATATAATTATAATATATTTATAAGGATTATAAAGTAAAATAAGGTTTCTCTTATTATATATAAAACCTAAAGAAAAACTACTTATAAACCTAAAGAGTCTCTTATAAGACTAAAAACCTTATAAAACCTTAAGCTAAATAAGTTATCTACTAAATACTAAAACTATTATAAAGATTAATATACGTAAGAGCTTAATATAAGTTATTAAGCTTATAAATAGTATAAAAAAGATTTATATTAGAAAACTATCTAATATTAAAGAAATTCTCTAAATCCTTAACTAAAAAAGTATATTTATAAATAGAAATCTTATTATCTCCTAATAGTACCTTAATCTTATTATAAATATCTAAAAGGTCCCTCTTAAAATAGTTATAGTAATTAAAAATTAATTATAGTATATAAGTAGACTAATAATAAATAGCTTCTCCTAAGTAAATATAAGCTAAAATATTACTTTAAATAGAAGTAATAAAATCTCTATTTTAAGAGATAGATAAGATAATTCTAGCTTATAAAATAGCTAAAGTTAAAAGTAATAACTTAAGAGGAGGATTATTAATAATAAAAGAGATTAAAATATAAGTAAACTTATAAGAAGTATAGCTTTCTTAAAAGGTAGTAGAAAAAGCTATAATAGATAAACTAATATAAAGCTTCTTAATAATAAGTTTATAAAAAATAAGCTACTTTTAAGGATACTTAGTAGAAATAACTTATTAAGTTAGAATAATAACTAGAGAGATATTTATAAGCTAATTATTAATCTTTAAAATATACTTATTCTTATAAGTCTATTAATAAACTTAAGATAGTAATATAAAAGTAATATTATTATCTTTAGAAAAGTTAATCTAGTAGATTTAATTTAGCTAAAAACTATAATATTTATAAGATTAAATAGTATAAGAGATAGCTATAAATAAAAGAGTAATATAATAAGGAGCTAAAGAAGTAGATAACTTAGAAGATACTTTACTTAAAGGCTTCTATTTAATTTTAAGTAGAGTAAGACCTTAAAGCTTCTAAGAGTAAATACTTTTATAAGAAGTAAGCTTCTCTTAAGTCTTCTTTACTTAAAGAGTTTTTTTCTTCTCCTCTTTAATATCCTAAAAATACTTTTAAGTAGTAGCTATTTTAAGAGTAATAAGCTATTTATAAACCTTAAGAGTTTTATAATATTAAGAAGTAGAGTAACCCTCTTTATATTTATTCTATATAGGTCTCTAAGTATTATAAGCTTTAGAAAGATACTATATACTTATAAATAAGATAAAAACCTTATAAAATAAAAACTTATACTTTAAGCTTTCTTAATTTTAGTAGTAATATAAGTAACTTTTATCTTATAAATAGTAATATTTAGCTTAATAGCTTTTAGAGTAATCTTAAGAAGGATAATTATATACTTACTATAATAGCTCCTAAAGTATAAGTTATAATAACTAAGATTTAAAGAGTAATAGTAATATATATAATTATTATTATAATTATTACTTATAGTATACTTAAAGTATTTTACTTTATTTAGCTTACTAATTTTATAATTATAACCTTCTTCTCCCTCTTAAGTAAGTATAATACCTAAAAATAATTAGCTTATAAGTATATAAAATAAGAGAGTTAAACCTACTTTTCTACTTTTAAGATAAGGGAGGTATATTACTACTACTATTTTAATAATTCTAAAGCTTAAAAGGAGTATATAAAGCTAGTTTTAGAGATAAATTAGTAAATAATCTTATAAGAGGAAAAAAAAAAATATACTCTTTATAGACTTAAGCTTCTCTTTAATAACTTTATCTTTATAAGGGATAACTACTTTATTTTTACTAAAAAAGAGGCGCTTTAGAATATATTTATATTTATAAGAAAGAGGGAGATTAATCTTTAATTCCTTATAATACTAAAGATCTAAAATAGTCTATAAATCTTTAAGAGAGATCTAATTAAAGTTAAGCTTATTATTAATAATAGGAATAACTTTAGGAATAAGATCTTTAATAGAAAACTTCTTAAGAGTAGGTTTTTTAAAAATAAGCTTCTTAAGAGCTAGCTCTTTAAGAGTAAGTTTCTTAAGAGTAAGTTTCTTATTAATAGAATCCTAATAAGTAGGCTTATTAGTAATATAAATATAATTATTAATAAGTTTATTAAAAATAGTTCTAAGAAGGTACTTATAAAGATAGTTATAAGTATAAACCTCTTAAGGTAAATCCTTATAAGACCTATTAGGAGTATTAAAAGCTATAAAGAAACTTATTAGTAATAATAATAAAAAAAAAAGTAGAATACTTACTAAGCTTATTAAGTAACTTCTAAGCGTTATTAATAGTTTAAGTAGCTTACTCTCTTATTATTATAACTTATTTAGTTTATATCTAGAGATAGTATATATAAGTAGTATTATAAGATAATATAATAATAATAGCTTATAAAATAGGAAATAACTTTTAAGTAGATTTAGTAAGGATATATAATCTTTAGGAAAAGTTATTATAGTGTTATAAGTAAAAAAGTAAGATCTTATAAAATATAAAAAGTTATATAAGGGAAAGAAAAGTTTTATATATACTTTAGGAAAAATCTTCTATTTTATTTACTTTTTAGTTAGTTAACTGCCTTTACTTATAAGTATAGAGCATATAAGTTAGTGTGTTTTATATATTTATAAGGCTAACTAAATATATTATAAGTTAAGGGGGCTTATTAAAGTCTTTTTAATTATACTATAGGGAGTAAGCTTTTAAGCTATTCTTTCTTAAGAGGGGACTTCTAATTTTCTATATATAATTAGTCTTTATATAATATTTTTAGTTTATAAGCGTTTTATATATGTATAAAGTACTTTTAGCTATTCTTATAGCTAAGGGGGTGTGTAATAATTTATCTTATAATATATCTTCTACCTTATGCAGCCTCCTTAGTAAGCCTCACTGAGGGAGTAGGTTATATAATTAGTATAGGCCTTATAAGCTTATGATTTAAAGATATTTAAGAGGATAACTTCCTCTTAAGTAATATATGCTTTTTTATAAACTCTTTAGTCTCTTCTAACTGCTAGCTCTTAGTAAATACTTATTACTTTATAGTTTACTTTAATAGCTTAAGAGGTAAACTTAGAGGTATAATAGTTCTTCTTATTACTAAAAATACTTTATTTATAAATAACTTAAAATCTTATTAATTTTTATAAAAATATATTATAATAATATTTAGAAGAGTAATCTAATAGAAAGTTATAAAATAAATAACTATTACTATATTAACTATAGAAGCTAAGCTCTTAAGTTTTAATAAGATTATAAGAGAAATAGTTACTTTTTAAAAGCTTTTTAAAGAAATTAAACTTAATCTTAAAGATATATAGAAGATTTACTATAATAATTAATAAATAATTTATTTTATTATAAGTAATAAGAAATATATCTCTATTTATCTATATTATATAAATATCTATAATATATAGTTAAAATAAAAGTATAAAAAAAAAAGCTTTAAAATAATTTATATATTAACTTCTAAAATACTAATAGATAAGCTTATAAAAAACCTCTTATAAGTAAAGTTTAAAAACTTTAGAAGTCTCTTTAATCTATAAGATATAAAATATTTAATTATATCTATAGAGTTATAAGCAAAAAATACTTATAAAAGCTTTTCTTTTTAAAACCTAAAAAGTACTAAAAAAAAAGTATAAAACCTAAGAATTCTATATAAATACTAAGCTAATCTAGCTACTTATAAAATATAAAAAACTACTACTTATAAAAACTAGAAACCTATAAGTACTTAAGGACTATTATATATAATTTCTAAGAAATTAAAAACCTCTTTAAACTCTTTAGCCTAATTAGAACTAAAAAAAATACTTCTTATAAGCACTATTAAGTTATAATTAGTATACTTATAAGTATACTATATATAAGCGCTATAAGTAATAATAATACTTTTATAAATAAAACTAAAGTAAAGAGTACTCTTATAAATATTTATATAATTAGTATAAAAAGAAATAAAACTAAAAGCTATAGTAAAATTAAAAGTATTAAAAGTGCTTATAGTAGCTAAAGGTAAGTAAATAGGAGTACTTAAAGTAGCTAAAACCTAATAGCTAAAAGTATTTATAGTAGTAGTAACTTAAATTTAAAAGATAATATAAAAGTTTCTTTAAGAATTATATAAATAAATAATAAGAATTAAACTAAAAGCACTTATAGAGTTAAAGCTAAAAGTACTTAAAACTATAGAAACTATATTTATTAAGCCTTTATTATAAAAAATACTTAATCTAAATCTCTAAGAAGTACTTTTAGCTTAATATTTATAAACCTCCTTTTCTTTAACTTTAGCCTCTTTTAAAGCTTCCTCTTACTTATAGTAAGTAATCTCTTAAATATTCTTATATATATTAATAAAAGTATAATTAAATAGATATCTCTTAAGAACCTTATTAAGATACTTTAAGTAATAATTTAAAATATTAAGAGAGAAAGAAAAATATTAAATATTTATAATATTAAGAGTAGAGGTTTAAATAAGAAGAATATTTATAGTCTAATTACTTTTAAGAGGAGTAAAAAAGTTAAAGTAAATAGAAGACTTATTTTAGCTCTAAATAATTACTTTATTTATCTTATTCTTTTTATCCTCTTAAGTATCTTTATCCTCTTAAGAGTACTACTTACTCTTTAAACTATAGTTTCTTAGTAAATAATAAAAAGTATTCTTAGTTAGAGGGAAAAGTTAGCTCTTAGGAGTAATATAATTCTAAGTACTAAAAGTATTTATAGAGAGAGAAAAGGGAATTAAACTAAAAGTATTTATATTAAGATATTAAATACTTATAGTAGGTTTTTAAATAGGTCTATTTAAAGGAAACTAATAACTAAAAGTATTTATAATAAGATAGAAAGGAGTTTTACTAAGAGGATAAAGTATAAGAAATAGAGATATATTTATACTAAAAAACTCTCTAAAATAAGTAACTTTATTAAATATACTTTTAAATATACTTATAAAAGTCTACTTACTAATAACTTTTTTTATATAGACCTTTTTATAAGGAGTTAGATCTTTACTTCTACTTATAAATCCTTAATTATACTTATATTACTTAAGTATATTCTTCTAGCTTTTAATTTAATTTATATAATACTACTTAGAAGTTAGTAAAAATAATAAGTAAAAGAAGCTTATAAATACTTATATATTATTAGTATCTTTAATAACCTTATTACTTAAAGTATTAGCTTAATAATAAGTAGTATTATATATTCTATAAGTATACTTTTAGAGCTCTTATAGGATAAGCTTATAGGGATTATATCTTATATACTTATAGAAGTTATAATAGTTAATTTAATATAAGTAGAAAAAAACTTAAAAATAGTAAGTATTACTTATAATACTTTATATATATTATTTATTAAGAGGATCCTTTTTATTATAGTTATATAAGTAATACTTAAGGTTAAATCTCTTAATTAAATATTTTCTTAAGAAAAGGGATATAAGTATAAAAATATCTTATAAGTAGAATAGTATTTACTTTAATTCTCTTCTTTATCCTCACTTAAGATAAGAGTAGCTTACTTATATTTATAATTAATAGTATTAGTTCTCTTTAGAGTGTAAATAAGAGTAGTAGTAGGTTCTTAAGTAAGCTCTTAAGTAGGTTTAAGAGTAATAGTTTTATAAAAAGTAAGAGTATTCTTATAAGTAAACTAGCTCTATCTATAAGGATAGTATATAGCTTTAAACTTATAAGTAAGCTAACTTTACTCTTAAATAATATTAAACTTTATAAAATTATATTAAAAGCTAAAATAAGAGCTCTTACTACTAGAGGATTTATAAGAGATTAAGATATCCTTAAAGTTAAAGTTTTTATTATTAGTATTAAACTTATCTTCTATTTATAAAAATAATTAGCTAATAGCTTTAGAAATAAATTTATAGTATTTATAATTATCCTCTTTATAAGAAAATAAGATCTTAATAGGTATCTTATCTTATTTATTAGTAAGTTTATTAGTATTATTATCTTAATAAGCTTATTAAACGCTCTTAGCTTTATAGTATATTTATAACTTCTTTATAGTAATAGAGTAGTTAGTATATCTAATACCTATCTTTATATAAATATAATATTATAATATAAAGATTAAAAACTTAGAAAAAGGAAAAGGAACTTATAAGAAGATAAAAGTAGAAGAAAAAGAAAGGAAATATATTATTATATAAGTAATTAGAAAGATCTTATAAGTAATAAAAAAATAGTACTTATAAAATATAAAAGTTAAGATATATAAAGAAAGAAAATTTCTATAAGAGGGCTTATAGAAAATTTTATTCTTATTTATATTAAGGGAGTACTTACCTAACTAGCTTACTTAATACTAATGTAGTTTATATATTTATATAGTATTAATAATATATTATAAGTTAAAAGGTCTTTTTATAACTTTATAAGAAAGTGCTTTATACCTTTTTTAGAAGTATTACTTATTATACTATAAGTAACTCTATATTAATATTATATTTATTTTAGTTTAGATAAGTCTTCCTAAATATAAAGCTCCTATTAGCTATATATATAGCTAAAGGGGTGTATAGTAAGGTATCTAGTAATATACTATACGCTTTATAAGGGAGCCTCAGTAAGCGCTTACTAAGGAATAGGTTATATAAACTATATAGGCTTAATATACTTAGGATATAAGGGGCGTTAAGAACGTAATATCCTCTTAGAAAAGACACACCTTTATTTAACTCTTTAGTCTCCTCTAACTATTACTCATATAACACTAATTAATTTTAGATTTATAATAAAAAGTCTTTTAAATTATTCTTTTTTATCTTATTAATAGATTACTATAATAAATAAACTTTTTAGTTATTATAACTACTATTTTAGTATTAATTACTCTTCTTTTTAAATATAAAAGAGTATATTTTTTCTATTTAGCTAGATCTTTTCTTTCTTCTTCTTAATATACTAACTTTTATATTTCTTAGCTTAATTAAGCTCTTTATAATAATAATTAAACCTTTTTAAGTTATATAATCCTTATATTATAGATATTAAAATTAATTTTAGTTATTTTTATATTACTAATTAGAATACTTTATATAAGTTTTTCTCTAGCTTCTATCTATTTACTATAATTTTTACCTAGTTAGAGCGATAGACCTCCTAACTCTATGCTTCCTAATAATATATATAGCTTTTAGTTATATAATTATAACTCTCCTAACTTTAGCTATACTTATATATATATATTAATAACTTTACTATCTTTAACTTTACTTTAGTAATAATATAGTTTATAATTACTTAATTACTTAATTACTATAAACTACTAAACTATTAACTTATCCTCTTTTTTATATATTATTTATACTACTAATACTATCCTTATTACTACTTTACTATCTACTATAGTAGCTTTTTTAGAAGTAAGTTATTACTATTATTATCTTCTTATTTAATTAGGTTAGCTAATGTTTTTATAGCTATACTATTATTAGTAACGCTCTTTCTATTAGTTAGTATAAGAAGTACTTACTAATAAGCTTTACTAAGCTTAAGCTTAAGCTACCTCTACTTTAATATTATAGAAGGTTTATATAAAGAAGGACTACTCTTTAAAATAGCTAGAAATATATATAGCTTCTATATAGAGGTATATTAAGCTATTATCTATTACTTTAATTATAGTATATAGAAAGTCCCCTCTAGAAGTATTTATAAAAACTTTAGCTATAGCTACTCTAATAATATACTATTAATTAATAAAAAAGTAATTACTAAATTTAAAAGCTTTATTTAGTATATAGATATTATTCTATATAGTAATACTTTTAGTTATTTATTTATAAGAAAGTATACTTTATAAGAAGTTAGTATTTTTATATTCTTTATATAATATAGATATTATAAAGGATTTATTATAAGTTAATAAGAAAGAAGAAGAGAGAAGAGTATAAAGCTCTATATATAGTAGTAAAGCTTTTTATATTTCTAGCTATAAGAACCTCTTATAATAACCTCTTTAGTTAAGAAGTTATCTCTATTTAGTAGTATTACTAAGCTATAAGAGCTTTAGTAACCCCTTTAGCCCTAATATAATTAGCCTTACTATATATAATACTACTAGCTTTATACTATATAGCTAGTACTATTACTATTCTACTAGTTTATTTAGCTAGAGTATATATTTAACTTTATAACGTTTAGAAGGTTTACTTATTAGTAGGAATATATAAGGTTTCTATACTATTTTCCTTAATTAGTAGAAGGTATAGGTTAAAGTACTTATATAGTATTTCTAGAATTATACCTACGTATAGGGTAAATTTTACTATAGTCTTTTTATAGGGGGGCTGTATTATAACTATAAACTTAATATAAGTTTTTCCCCTTTTCTCTTATTTCTATTACTACTATTAATAAATTAAATAAAGATAATAAGTTTTATTTATATTAAACTATTATACTTATTTTAGTTATAATAAGTTAATTTTAGTTTTAATTAAATTAACTACTAACTTATATATAAGCTTCTCTTTCCTTTTTATAAGCTTTAGTTAAAAGTTTTATTAGCTTAATTTAATATTAGCTTTAATTTATAGATAAGCTTTATATTAAAGATTATATTAAAGCTATAGCTAAATAGTTTTAAGAGTTATTTTTAAAGTTTTTTATTATATATATAACTTTAATTAAAAAATAAAAAGTATTTCCTTATTAGCTATTTTTTATATATAAAGTCTATATTACTAAAAGTTATTTTAGTCTTTAAGGATAGTTATACTAAAAGTTAGATAGGTTAGAAGTAATTAAAGCTTTATTAATCTATATATATAATACTTATAACCTTTATTTTTATAATAAATACTTTAAGTAATAAACTAAAATAGCTTTTAAAGTTATTAAGAGTAGATAGCTAATTAGAGTAGTTTTATTATTTTAAAAATATATTTCTTATTAAACTAAATAAAAAAGAGCTTATTCTAATTATATTTATTATAAGAAAGGCTTATTATATTTATATAAAGCTAATTATAATAAAGAAGAGATAGAATAAATTAGATATATTAAGAAGGGTAATTTATAAAAGAAGATTTATAATAATATATTTTATATAAATAGTAGAAATATAAAGTTTTTTCTTAATAGTTAATTAGATTTCTTTTTAAGTAACGCTATTAAAAAGGATTATAAAGTATTTCTTAATTATATAAATAAATTAAATAAAAAGTTTAAGTTTAATAAAGAGAAAGATATTTTACTTATTAATATTTTAGTAATAACTTAAGTTATAATTAAATAGATAAGTTACTTAAAAATAGAAAAAGAGGTTTTATATATATAATAAAAGTATAAAGTAGTTTCTAGAAATAATAGTTTTTAGTAAAGTATTTAAACTAACTTAAATTTAAATTTTTTAGAAGTAATATTAATTTCTTTTTAGTTTTTTAGTATTTTTTAGTTTTTTAGTATTTATTAGTTTTTATTATTATATATCCCCCCTTCTTTTATAATAATATATATTAAGAATAAAAAAGTAATATAAATATATAGTTTAATATAAATTATAATATAAAAATAACTAAATATAAATAAATAAAATAATATTTTATTTATTAAAAATAAATAATTTTTATAAACTTAGCTATTCTTTAGTTTCTCTATATCTTTATATTAACTATTAAATTTTTGATTTTTTATAGAGATATTTATTATTATTTTATTCTTTTTCTATTAAGTATTAACTTTAGCTTATAATATTTAGTTTTATTCTTATAATTACTTAATTTATATTTTTATAATATTAAAATTATTAGTTTTTATTTTTTTTAATATAAATAACTTATTAAGGTTTAAGACCTCTATTAAACTAAATATATTAAGATTAAGTTAGTTTATAATAAGAAAGACTTTATTAAAAACTTATTTAAGGTTTAGTTAAACTTCTATTTTAGAGATATTATTTAGATAGCTATCTTTATTTACTATAAATTTCTTTAAATAGTTATTAGTTATTATTTATTTAATTAGAATTTTAATAAAGGTTTTAAGTAGATAGAATAAAGTTTAAAGAGATATTTACTAAATATAAAAAGAGTTTAATTAATATATATTAAGCTTACTAAAAAAGCTTTTATTAATAGATAGCTTTATATTATAGATAAAAATAATATCTTTAATTTATAGCTTTTTATACTATATTTTATATTTATTTTTTTAGTTATAATCCTTAGTAACTTAGTAGTATTACTCTATAATATATTTAAAAACTATTTATTAGTTAGAAAGTTATTTAAAGGTTTATATATATAAAAAGAGTTTTATTTTAATATCTCTAACTTTTAATTAGTTTAATATTTATTAAATAATATTTTTAGTTTTAATTAAGGTAATTAGGTTATAACTATAAATAAAGTAAAAAAAAGAGTATTTTATAAAAGATCTAATTAATATTTAGTTAGTAAAAAGGGTTATATAAAGGATTAAAGTTTAGTTCTTTTTACTAAAGTCTAACTAAGTTATAAAAGTATAAATAAGGAGCTAATACCTCTTTTTAATAAATTTATTAGCTTTTAAATTATATACTAAGATAATAAAGTATTATTCCTTATAAACTTTATTAAGCTTTTTAATAAACTTTTTATTTTTAAGTTCTCTATTAACTATAAGAAGCTTATAGATTTTATAGTAGTAGATTATATCTTTCTAAATAAACTTAGCTATTATCTTTAAGTTAATATTCTTAAGAAGTTAATAAGCTTTTATATAACTAATAAGTATATTATAAGTTTTAGCTAAAACGTAATTATTAATCTTTTAGATATTAATATAAATATACTAAAATAGAATTCCTAAAAGTATAGAAAAAGTATAAAAGTTTTTTAAATATCTTAGTTAAGCTTATATATAAAGTAAATAGCTTTTTATTTTATTACTTACTATTTAATATATATTTTCTTAAATATATTACTTTTAGAGTTTAATATATATTATATTATAGCTTTAGTAATTTTTTTTAATATATATATATTAAATTAATTTCTTTTATTCTTCTTTATTATTAATTACTTATTTTAATATAAAATTTAACTTTATTCTCTTATTATAGCGCTAGCGCTATGCCTGCCTCAGAGCGCGTCACATACCTAGGCATATAACCTATAGTGAGCACGCTAGGCGCGCCTATAGAGCCCTCGCACGCCCGCACCCCCCACTTCCAACTTTTCCCTTCTACAACTCAATATCAATTAACCCAGGTTATCTATTAATACGCATTAGCTATACCTCGTGAGCCTATCGTTACACTCTTCTAAAAGAGAAAACTATTTTAAAGTATATATTTTACTATATATAACTTAAATTTCTTAAAATTAACTTAAGAAATAGTCTTTAGGTATAATAATAAAGCTAAATACTTAGTAATCTATTATAAATATTAAGATTAAGCTTATTTAAAGCTTAATAAATTATCTACTTTAGGTTTAAAGTTTTTTTCTATTTTAAGTATATAAATAGAGTTATTAATTATTTTATTTAGATCTTTTTTTTATTTAGTTTTTTAAATATTAAATTCCCTTATTAATTTATATAAAAAACTATTTATAGCTTTATTCTTTATACTAAATATTTAGTAAATATTAAAATTAAATATCTTAATCTAAGTAATTTATTATATTAAAACTACTTTAAGTAAATCTAAAGTAATACTACTAATTTAGTTTATAAAGACTTTTATATTAGTTTTAAGAATAAATTATATATTATATAAGTAGTTCTTAAGTTTTTTAAGAATAAATAAAACTAACTAAAGCTTAAGCTTTCTTATATTATAGTTAAGAACTATATTTATTTAGATTTTATTTTTATATTTAATAATATATCTTTTACTCTAATAATATTATTTAAGTATAGCTTTTTACTTCTTAGTACTTATATTAATAAATAAATAGATTTTACTAGTTTCTTTTTTATAATTAATAAGTTAAAGTAATAAAAAGTTAATTAAGTAAAGTTTAAGGGTTTTTATAGTTAACTACTATTCTAACCTCTATTTAAAAAATACTTTTTTTTAAAGAAATCTTATTAATAAAATAGAAATAGTTTTATAATCTTTAATTTATACTTAATAAAACTTAATAATACTAAAAAAACTTTTAATTACTATAATATTATTATATTTCTCTTATTTAAAGATTTTAATAACTTTATTCTAATTAAGTTTATATCTTTTATTACTTATTATATAACTAAAGAAGTTAATAGTAGGTTAATAAATCTAAGATTTCTTAAGAGAGATTATAATATTAGTAAGTTTAAAGTTCTAAAATATTATATTTAGGTTTATAAAATACTTAAAGATATATAAATATACTCCTAGAAGCTTAACTATATAGTTATTATTATATATTATTCTAAGCCTCTTAATAGGGATATTATTAAGGAAGGGTTAGTAAATACTTAAAATTAAGTTATAGAGAATTTTTATTATAACCCTTTATAAAATATAATATTATATATTTTATAAACTTTAGTAAAGTAATATATTATTATTTAATAAATAATAAATAACTAATATTATAATTAAATCTATATTTAAGGTTTTTATAAAACTCTAATTATATTAAAAATAATATATTATTTATTTTTAATAATAAATAAATAATAATCTATTTTTAGTATAATTACTATTAATAGTTATAGTTTAGCTTACTAACTAGCTTAGTAAAACAGATTAAAAGTAGGGAAATCTGCCTCTTAAAAGTATTTAAGGAGCTAGAATTTCCCTTCTCTTTTTCCTAGAAATTAATACCTTTTAATTCCTTTTAAATTCGCCCCTTAAGACGCTATTTATTTAACACCTTTATAAACTAAGTAACTAAATTAGTTACTTCTTAAGGTAAGGTATATATTCTAAATAGCTTTAAAAGTATAATAAATATAATTAGATTTTAGCTTAACTTATTAAGTAAAACTTAGTTATATTTAGAAAATAGATCTAAAAAGCTTATAATTTTATAGTTAGTAAAATCTTCTAAGAATTTATTAATACTTAGAGGAATAAAGGTATTTTTAATATTAATTTTATTAAGCTTTATATATAAGTTAATTAGTTTTATATTACTATCTTTTTTAGTAATAAAGAACTAAGAGTTCCTATATAATCTATAAAATTCTTTTAAAACTCCTTATATAACTTATAATCTAAGTATATTAATAACCTTACTTTATAAAACTTTTAAAATAAGAATTTCTTTCTTTTATTAAGTAATATATATAATAGTTTTAATTTTTTATAATAAAGCTATATAAAGGTTAATATAGCTATATTTTATAAAATCTTATATTAATACTTTTTTTTAATTTATAAAGATATATTTAAATATCTTAATCTCTCTTAGTAAAAAGTATAGCTATATAACTTTAAGCTTTAAAAACCTCTCTAAAATAAGTTAAGTTTTTTAGTTAAATTATATAAATTATAGATATATATAGCTAGTAAAAGGGGAGTTAGAAAGCTAATAATAGCTTTTTATTTTTTAAATTAAGATCTCTTTTTAGTTTTTTTATTTATTAAGAATAAATCTATCTAAAAATAGATTATTAACTAAATAAACTTTTTTATTTTTATATTTATATATTATATAGATATTAATAAATCTTTAGTTAGGTTTAAGATCTTTTTTAATTAACTTAAGGAATACTTAATTTTTTAGGATTTTAGAAAGATATTATTAGTTTTTAGTATTCCTAAGAAAGTAAGTTTAAATAGTTTTTATAATTAAAATAACTACTATTTTAATAATAGTTTTTAAGATATTAAATATAGCTAAAAATAAAATTAAAATAAAATATTAATTAGTTTTAGAAATAGCTTCTTTTTATTTAAGAGGGTTAGATTTTTTTCTTTTTTAAGTAAAAAAATACTTTTTTTTATAGTTTATTATAGTATTAATATAATAAGTTTAAACTTTATTATATATATTACTAAGGTTTTAATTAGTTTTAAGTTAACTTTTAATAACTTTAGAAGTATTATAAATATCTTTTATATAGTTTTCTTATTTAGGGAAATAGTATTAAATCTAATATAAGGAATCTAATTATATAAACTTAATTAGGATATTAATTTTCTTAAATTTATTACTTCTATAGTTTTTTATTTTTATTATAGTAATAATAAAGCGTTTTAAATACTTAAAAGTAAGTTTAATAGAGATAGTAAATAGAAGTCTAAAAAATAAGTTATAATTAATAGTTTTAAGGTTTATTACTATTATAATTATTATAATCTTATAGTTATTAATCTAAATAGATATATAGTATACCTTAATAAAGTATAGCTTTAGGTTATTTTTAGCTATTATTCTTATTATTAAAGTAGTAATAGAAATTAAGATATTATAATTTAAGATATATTAATAACTTATAAAATTAGATTTTATATTAATATTAATTATATTTTATATAAGTAAGTAGTTATTAAAATACTTATTATTAATAGAGATCTTTAAAATAAGTTATAATATAGTAATTATTAAAGCTATTTAGTTTATAGTTATAAAGATAATAGCTTTAATTAAAAAGATCTTTAGATAGTTTTAAGTTTAAATAATTTTATTATACTTAGAAACTTAATTAGTCTATTATACTTTTTCCTTTAAAGTTTTAGTAAAGTTAGTAAAATTTATAGGAATAAGTATATAGATAACTCTTTTTAGATTATCTATAAAAATATATATCTTTCTAATAAGCTCTTCTTTATATTTTAACTAAATCTTATAAACTTTTTTAATTAATAAACTAATTAAGCTATAAAGTTTATATAAAATAAGTTTATTAATAATTTTTTTATTTTTAATAGATTTTTAATTTTTATTATTAAAGAATATAGTTAACTAAAAATTACTTTTTAAAAAAAATAGTTTTAAGATAAGTTTTAAAAGAGGAATTTTAATAATTTTATTAAGTATTATTTCTCTTTCTATCTTAGTAGTTCTTTTTAGTTTTAAAATATTAATAAGAGTAAAAGCTTATTTAAAAAAGTTCTCTTTTTCTATTTTAATATCTAAGTTTTTTTTTTACTTTTTTAAGTTAAGAGGTAAATTCTTCTCTATAACTATCCTTTTTAATAAGTCTAAATAACTTTTAGAGTAAGATTATAAAGAAGAGGGTTTTTTTAAGATAGTTAGAGTATTTTTAATATTTTATATAGTAAAATAGACCTTTTTAGAAGGAGATTTTAAACCTCTCTTTTTAACTTTTTTAAAGTTTAGTAACTTTAGCTTTTTATATAGGAATAAGTTAGTTTTATATATTTTTAACTAAGTAATTATAAGTTTAGATATTATAAAATTAAGTAAATCTTTTTTAATTAAACTATTAGGTTATATTAAGTTATATAGGTGAGAAATAAGGCGTACTTACTAATATTTAAGCTTTACTAAGCTTATTAAGTTTATAGTTATAATACAGCCCCCCCATAAAAAGACTACAGCAAAATTCACCCTATACGTAGGCATAATTCTAGAAACACTATATAGGTACCTTAACCTATGCCCTCTACTAATTAAGGAAAATAGTATAGAAACCCTATATATTCCTATTAATAGGCAAACCCTCACATAAAGTTAAACGTACGCCCTAGCTGAATAGACTAATAGAACAGTAATAGCGCTAGCTACATAGCGTAGGGCTAGCAGCGCTATATATAGCGGAGCTAATCACATTAAGGCTAAAGGGGTTACTAAGGCTCTTATAGCGATAGCTTTACTAAACCTTCTAGTGAGGTGCTATGAACGCTACTAAATAGAGATAACTCCTTAACTAAAGAGGTTATTATAAGAGGTTCTTATAGCTAGAAGTATAAAAAGCTCTACTGCTACGCGTAAGGCTTTATACCTTTCCCTCTTCCTCTTCCTCACTAACCTATAATAAATCTTAAAGTATCTTTATAATATCTATACTATATAAGGAATATAAGAATACTAACCCTATATAAGGTATACCCTTCTTTAAGAATATAGCTAAGGATATTATTATATAGAATAATATCTATATACTAAATGAAACCCTTAAGTTTAGTATATACTTTATCCCTAATTAGAAGCGTTTTATTAAGGTTATATTAGATAGAGCCCTTAGTAATACCCCTCTAGGGGACCTTATTTACTAAGTAATTATAGAGATAATAAGACTTAATAGCTTTAGCGTAGAGGCTATATATATCTTTAGCTATCCTAAGGAGTAGCCTTTCTTTATATAAACCTTCTATAATATTAAGGCAGATATAGCTTAGGCTTTAGTATAAGCCTAGTAAGGCTTATTAGTAAGTATGCTTTATGCTAACTAATAGAGAGAGTGTTACTAATAATAGTATAGCTATAAAAGTATTAGCTAGCCTAATTAAATAAGAAGAATAGTAGATAGCGAAATAATGATAGGGATAGTGTTTAATAGTAGCATAAGTAATACGTAAGAGAGAGGATAGGTTAATAGTTCAGTAGTTAGTAATTAAGTAATTAAGTAATTATAAACTATATTATTACTAAAGTGAAGTTAAAGATAGTGAAGTTATATATATATATAAGTGTAGCTAAGGTTAGGAGAGTTATAATTATATAACTAAAAGCTATATATATTATTAGGAGGCGTGGAGTTAGGAGGTCTGTCGCTCTAAATAGGTAAAAATTATAGTGAATAGCTAGAGGCCCTATTAAGCTTATACTTAAGCTTAAGCTGCGTCTACCTTAATATTATAGAGGGTTTATATAAAAAAGGGCTACTCTTTAGGATAGCTAGAGATATATATAGCCTCTATTTTAAAGCTATTAAGGGTATTTATTACTTTAATTATAGTATAGAGAAGGTCTTTTCTAGAAGTATTCTTAAGAACTTTATCTAATACTACTATAATAAACTACTCTTAATTAGAGTTAGAATACTTACTAAAGTTAAAAGCTTTATTTAGCATATAGATATTATTCTATATAGTAATATCTTTAGCTATTTTCTTAAAGAAGGGTATACTTAGTATAGAGTTAATATTCTTATATTTCTTATATAGTGTAGATATTATAAAGATATAAGATTTATTATAAGTTATAAAGTAAAGAAGAGGAAAAAAGAAAGGTATAAAGCTCTATATATAGTAGAGCTTTTTATACTTCTAGCTATAAGAACCTCTTATAATAACCTCTTTAGTTAAAGAGTTATCTCTATTTAGTAGTATTTATAGTACTTTATTAGAAGATTTAGTGAAGTTATTACTATAAGAGCTTTAGTAATCCCTTTAGCCTTAATATAATTAGCCTTACTATATATAGCGCTACTAGCTTTATATTATATAGCTAGTGCTATTACTGTTCTACTAGTTTATTTAGCTAGGGTATATATTTAACTTTATATGAGGGTTTACCTACTAGTAGGAATATATAGGGTTTCTATACTATTTTCCTTAATTAGTAGAGGGTATAGGTTAAGGTGCCTATATAGTGTTTCTAAAATTATACTTACGTATAGGGTGAATTTTGCTATAGTCTTTTTATAGGGGGGCTGTGTTATTACTATAAACTTAATATAGGTGAGAAAGCTAAACTAAATCTTTATATTCCTATTTACTAATAGCTAAAATTTAAAAAATAGAGGTTTAATTAGATATTTTATCTTTTAATATAATAGTTTTTTTTATAAACCTATAGGAAATTTTAATTAAATTAAAGTTATTATAATTTTATAAAACTCTAATTAATATAAACTAAAGTTAGCTAATATTTTATTTAAGAATCTTAATAGCTTAAGCTTTTATAGCTTTATAGCTATTTTAATTTTTAAAATAAATAATAATAGCTTTTTAGTTAAGCTTACTATCTTATTATAATAAAGTAATAATTATTTAAAGGATATAAAACTTATTATTTTATAATTTATAAGAATAGTATTTTTAGAAGTATTAAATTAAACTACTCCTTTTATTAGCTATCTTTAAAGAATAATAGCTTTTTTTAAAATTATAATTTATATAGTTTATATATTAATACTAATTATATAAGCTATAAAAAAAAGGTTTAAGATTTTTTTTATTAATTTTAACTAAATAGATTAAAGCTAAATAGTAGTTTTCTATAGCTAGAGAGGAATAAGTAATCCTTTTAATAGAGATTTTCTAGTTATCTATTATTTTTATTAAATTAAAAAGTTATTAGTTTAAAAGCTAATTTTAAAAACTTTTAATATTTTAGTTAAGCTTAGGTTTACTTCTAAGTAGCCTTAAAATTAAGCTAATTTATTAAGTTAATTTTAAATTTATTAAAATCTCTTTTTTTAAATAACTTATAAATATTAATTCTTATAAATAAAGTTATTCTATTTAAAGCTAACTAATTAAATTTTAATATAGCTATTTAGATAATTTAAAAACTAGTTATAATATTAAAGTTATATTTTATAGCTTTAGTTTAGATATTATTAATCTTTTATAGAAACTATATAATTATTTTATAGTTTAAATTATTTATTATTAAAGTTATAAAAATAATCTAATTAATCTAATTATTTAGAAGCTTTTAGTAATCCTTATTTATAGTTTTATAGCGCTAAATAAAGTAAATTTTTATTTATAATTAGATTTTCTTATTAAGTTTTATTTAATTATTAGTTTAAAAAGATATATTTATATAGAAAATAATACTTAATATTTTTAAAGTATTAATTATTTTTACTACTTCTATAGTAATTTTATAGTTTTTAAGAAAATCTAAAATATTATTTTTAGTAAAGAATAATATTTTAGCTATTTTAGGTTATAATATTTTAAATTTTTAGAGTTTTAAACTATATACTTAAGAGGTTTTTTAATAAGATTTAATAGACTTTAAATAGTTTTATATTACTTTATTTTTTAAAAAATCCTCTCTAAGTATTATATTTATATTAGAAGTATTACTTTTAGAGGCTATTATTTTAAAGACTTTAACTTTTATAATTACTTTAGAACTTTAATTTAAATCTAAGATTAAAAAAGTCTCTCTTATTAAGATTAATAAAAAAAAGAACTTATAAAAAATTTTATTAAAATATTACTAATAACTAAGTTAATTTTATTATTTATTATTTTTAATTTAAGTTATTTATTTTAAATTAAAGTTAAAGTTTTTAAAGTTTTAGAGTTTAGTAATATTATTTTAAAGAAGATATAAATAAATTAATAAAAACAGAAATAGAAAAAAGCTTTTTAAAAAAAAGTTAAAATAAAAAGATTATATAAAACTTAAGTAAAGTAGATAATTTATTAATAAAAGGAGTAATAGAAGAATTTCTATAATATAAATTTAGAAGGATAATAAAAAGTAAAGAGAGAGATAAAAAAAAAAAAGATATTCTTATTATTATTTTTATTTTTATCTTTCTCTTTTATTTAAAAAGTATATTTATATTTATTATCTTTCTTTTTTTTTATTATTCTAATAATAAAGTTATTTTATATCTTAGGTTTCTTTTTTTCTCTTTATAAAAGAAGTTTAGTTATTATTAGTAATATTTTTAGTAGTTTTATTTTATAATACTTTTCTTTTATAAATTAAGCTTAAGATTTAATAAAATTTATAATAAAACTATAATATTAATTATAAATTTTAAAAAAATATTTTATTTTAGTTATTTATTTATTATTTAAAAATATAAAAGAGGAGTAATAGAAGAGATATATATATTTTCTTTTCTATAGAGTTAATATAAGATTATTCTTAGAAAAGAGAAATATTTTTAGTTAAGTTTAGAAAATATTCTCCTCTTTTTTTTTAAAAAAAAAGTTAGTATAATTATAATATTTTTCTTTTTTAGTTTTTTATATTTTTATATTTATAGTAGCTTATAATTTAAAAAAATTAGATCTTAATATTTTTATATATAAATATAACTTAGATCTTAAGTTTTTAGGTTTTTTAGTATTTCTCTTTATTAATTAATATATTATTAGAAACTTTCTAATAAGTTTAAATAAAAGGAAGTTTTTTAAAATATATTAATTACTTTTATTTTTTTTAAAATTTATAAAAAAAATAAAATAAATCTTATTATTTTTATAATTTTAGTTTTAGAAATAAGAGTAAAATAAGTTTATTTTATTTTAGTTATTTTTAAGTTATTATTATAATAACTTATAATAAAATAATATATAATAATTTTAAATAAATAAATAGTAAACTAATAAAAAAGATTAACTAAACTTATATAGAACTTTATTTACTCTCTTTTATTTAATTAAATACTTTTCTTTTTAAAGTTTTTTAGACTCTTATAAGTTTAATTAATTTTTAATTTTAAATATTTAAGTTATTACTCTTTATTTTAAGAAAATAGAGGTTAAAAAAGTATTAGCTAAATTTTCTTTTAATATAATAATACTTAAATTACTTCTTTTTTTAAGTTTTTCTTATTTTAGTTTAATAAAATAGTATAAAATAACTATAAAGGAAATCTTCTATAGTAGTTTAGCTTACTTTTTTATATTAGTTACTAATTTTATAATAAAGTAAGAGAGAAAACTTATTAATTATACTAAGTACTTTACTTTAAGTAGAAAACCTTTAAAAATACCTAAATACTTATATATTAATTTTTTAGATAATTATAAGAGATATAAAAATAAATATATAAATATAAGTTTAACTAATTTATATTTTATTTATATTTTTTACTCTTTTTATATTTTAAATTATATAATTTTTAAGAGAAAATAAGCTACTAAAAAGAAGTTTAGTAGTATTATTTCTATAGTATTTTATTTTATTTTTATTTTAAATAATTAAAGAGGTATAATAAGGATTAAGAAAGAGGATAAAAGTAGAACTAATTAAAGTTAGAGGAACTTAAAAATACTTATTTTTATTTAATTTTTAAAAAGTAAGAATTAATAAATTTTTTCTATAAATTAAGTTAAAGAAATTTAAAAGCTTTTCTAAAGGGGAGGTTATTAAAGTTATTAAAGAAAAATAAGAATTTATATAAAAATAAGTATATTTCTTACTTATTTATTTAGTCTTTTTTATTATAAGCTAATTAAGCTTCTATCTACTTATATAATTTTTTTTCTCTTATAATAACATTTAATACTTATAAAAATACTTATTTAGCTTCTTACTTTCTAGTTAAAATTACTAAAAATTCTAAGTTCTCTACCTCCTTCTATTATAAGAGATATAAAAGTAAAGATATTAATATAAACTTATAATAGTTTATCTTACAATATGTCCTCTGCCTTGCGCAGCCCCCTTAGTAAGCCTCACTAAGGGAGCGGGTTATATAATTAGTATAAGCCTCATAAGTTTATAATTTAAAGATACTTAGGAGGGTAATTTCCTCTTAAGCAAAATACACCTTTTTTATAAACTCTTTAGTCTCCTCTAACTACTAGCTCTTAGTAGTTATAAGTTTAGCTTATTAAAACTTTAATTTTACTCCTTTATTACTACTAAAATATCTTATAGAGTAAGTAGGACTCTCTCTTCTCTTTCTATACTTCTATATATATATAACTACTTACTACACTTTATAAGATATCTTACTTATCTAAAAAAACTTCTAAGATAGACTTTTACCTTAAAAGTATATAAGTTAAGTTAAGGACTTATAAGGACTAGCTAGTTTAGTTTAACTATTTTAAAGTTACCTATATTATATATAGCGTTTAAAACTTAATTAATCCTAATAGGCCTAATATACTTATTTTTAGAAATACTAATAGGTTAAATATCCTTTCTCTTAAAGACTATATTATTTAACTTAATAAAGAGAAATAAGATACTTATAAAATAAATCTTAAGAAATAGGAAATAGATAAAGCTTAAGAGGAAAACTAAGTAAAAGTAGCTAATTCTTAATAATAATAAGAAGCTAGTAAAGATAAAGTTTTATAAGTCCTTACTACTCTTATATTTATATAAGCTCTTATGCCTCTATGTTCTCCTATACTTATATATACTTCTATACCTATATATTCTTAACTTCCTCTTAAGCTAACTAAGCTAATACTTATTATAATTAAAGATCCCCTCTTTTAAATTAGATATAGAATATTTATTAAATAATAGTCTATTTTAGAAGCTAATACTTAAGATAACTAAAAAACTAAAGATTAGCTCTTAAGATATATCTAGAACTAGCTTCTTATAAGTATTAATAAGAAACTTATAAGTATAGTTAAGCTTTAAATCTTAAATAAACTTAATAAGAACTATATTTTACTTAAGCTTATTTTAGGATATAAAGTATTATTTTTACTTAAATTATATATTTTAGATACTTTTAAGTTAAGTAATAGTATAGATCTTACTTTAGTACTTATATACTTATAAAGACTTATAGGCTAAACTACTTTAGATAATAAGAGTAGTAAATTATTTTCTCTTTAAATAGTAGTTAGACTACTTAAAAGTAAGTTTATAAGGAGTAATTTAGCTATTTAAACTATTATAAGGGAGAACTATTTTAGTATTCTTTATAAAGCTATTTATTTAAATATTAGCTTAAGAGACTTCTATAACTAATAGATTAATTATTACTACTAAGTATTAACTTATAAGATTTTAGATATCTAAAGAGCTCTTATAGTAAAGTACTTCTTATAAGCTATTAAGGTCTAAATTACTCCTAATTAGGTATAATAAATAATTTAAGATCTTATTACTTATAAGGAATTATCCTAACTTTTTCCTAAATTAGAGGATTATAGTAAAATCTTTACTAAAATTATCTAATTAAACTCTTATTAGAAGAAACTTAAGATTAGTAGAGTATTTATAATAATTAGTAGTAGATCTAATAACTTATAAGTATTAAGCTTAACCTTAAGAGGATCTAAATCTAAAGGACTAAAGTTTAAAGATAAGAAGTCTTAGGAGTCTAAAGATACTCTTAAGGAGGTTAAAGAATACTTATACTAAGAATTTATTAGTAAAAAATAATCCTTATAATATATTTAGTCTCCTAAAGATTATATAAGAATTAAACTTATACTAACTAGTAAAATATCTTACTAGCTAGCCTTAAAAGTTATTATAGAGATCTAAAATAATATTAAGACTAAAGTGCTCTTAAAGAAGTAGAAACTAATCTATAATAACCTTATAAATAAGAAATAAATTAAGTTAGAGGATATTATAAGAATAAAAAGATATATTACTAAGAGTACTTTATACTTTAATAACTTAGTTATTATTATAGTTATACTACTATATATAGATTTAATTACTCCTAAGATAACTAGAGAGAGATTTAGATCTATTTTTAATATAAGTAGAGAAAGTAATAGTTCTCTATAGCTCTCTATAGTTTATAATATTATAGCCTCAAACTATATCGTTAATAATATAAGCTACTTATAAGATTATAAGCTACTTAAGAGACCTAAAAGGGTTACTATAGGAAATTAAGTTCTAATAATTTATAGAGTAAGTATAAGAGTTTTTTATAAAGCTTTTTATAAACTTAGTAGGGAATAAATAGAGGATCTCACTCTTAAAAATATTTTCTATATTAAGGGTTTTAAGACTAATATTATCTTAAAATCCTCTCTTAAAAGTGCTAATATCTAGTTAAATAGATATACTAATAAGATCTACTATAGAGAAGTTAGAACTCTACTTTAGATATTTATATATATTAATAATATCTTATTTTTTCAATATAAACCTATTTCTAATTACTCTATTTTATTTTTAATATAAATCTATTTTAATATAAGCTACTTAAGAGTTATAAATATTACTTAACTAGTAGCTATAACTTCCTAAGAGTAACCTTTTTATAACTTTAAACCTATAAGGGAAGATAATACTTATCTTTAGCACTTATAAGCTAAACACTTTAGTTAGAAAGCTCTTAAGTATTTAGTTTAAAACACCTAAAGGGTAAGGATTAAGAAGCTAACTTATTTAGAATATAAAGATTATTCTAAAACTTATTTATAATAAATTATCTTATAAGGACTATCTAAATCTAAAAGTAGATATCTTTACTAATATATCTCTTAGGATCTATTTAACTACTTAAAAGCTTATTTAAGAGCTTTATAGCTTTTTATAATTAAGGATAAATATATAGGAAAACTATTTAGGTTTTACTTTAGAAATAAAACTTATTATAAAGTCTTCTAAATACTATAGACCTTTAAGAACTAAGTTTTTAGATAGAAAGAACTCCTTATATATAAGATAAAATAAGATATTAATAGATCTATTATTATAATCTAAGGAATAACTAAATACTAATAATAAGTTTATAAGAATAGTATTAATATTAAGCTTCCCCCTCCTTATATAAAAAAACTAATTAGTAGGGGAGAAAAGGTAAAAAAAAAAGTAATTATATAAGGTATATAGATATTAAACTTAGTAAGACTTCTATTTAAGCTATAGGATAAATTAGTACTTATAAGTATCTTCCTATATAATATAAGTCCTCACGTATTAATAAACTAAAAGTCCCCTAATAAGGTTAAAGAGGAATAGTTTAAGGGATATCTTAATATATAGACGCTAGTTTATAGTATACTAAAGAACTTTAAAACTTAACCTTACTAGGGAGAGATATATACTTATAGTTATAAAGTATATATCCTTAAGAGAGAAAGAGAGAGAGATATAAAGAGAAGAGAGTTTAAAGTAGTCTTATATAGCTATATTAGATATCTTATAAAATATATACTTAATATATATAATCTCTATAAGATTTAAATTTTAATACTTAAGAGAGTAATTATTTTATAAAACGTTATATTTAATAAAAATAAGTTCTACTTAAAAGAGGATACTAAAGAAGGTATAGAACTATTAATTATAAAAGCTATAGTTAAGAAAATAGAGGAATTACCCTCAGCTTTTAATATATTTATAAACCTTAATATCCTAAATAAGAATAATCTTATAATTAATAAAGGAATTATAGTATAATAGTTACTATAAAGTATAGAAAATAAAAAGATTATACTTAAAATAGTTTAGTATAGCTTTCTTATTTCTAAATAGTCCTTAAAACCTATTAGTTAGATACTTAAAAGTAACCCTCTTAGATAAACTTTAGAACTTTTAAGTAATAGAGGTCTTAAAAGTAATATTATTATTATTACTTTAGAATCTTAAGAAGATCTAAAATTAACTAATAGAATAAAGTTCTTATTAAAAGATATAGGAAACTTTAAACTAATAGATATAAATAGCTCTTATAAGAATTCTCTTTTTCTTAAGGATTAGCTTAACCTTAGAGATATATAAGAAGGAACCTCTAAGCTAAAGAAAAAGCGCTTATATATAAAGAAGATTTATACCTAAACTTACTCTTATAAGGGAGGTAGTCTCTAAAGTAAACTTAAGAGTATTTTTATTACCTATATTAATAATATTATAAGTATAAAAGATAAGGACTTAATATCTAATAAATAGAAATAAAATAACTTCTTTATATCCTTTATACTAAAGAAATAGAAAGCTATTAAGGAAAGTAAAGGATTTTACTATATATTCTATAAGATAGTAAAAGTTAGATTAAATAGACCCCTAAGAAATAATATCTATAAAGGATTAGTTCTAAAGCTTCTTCTTAATCCCTTATTATAATCTAATAAGATATATTATATATAGTTACTACTACTCCTAAAAACTTAAAAAGAGATTAAAAAGCTTCCTAAGTAGCTTTAGAAGTTAGTTATTACTATATACTATAAGAAGTTTAAGAAGATTATTAACTTTAGGATATAGAGGATTTTAGACTACTTAAGAGTATACTTAAAACCCCTCCTTTTAAAATAGGTCTTTACTTATAAGTTAGATATAAATAGATATCTTATAGATATAAAAGCTTAGATTATTATAAGAGGGGACCTCTAACTAAAAAATCTTAAGAGTACTTATACTATAACTCTTACCTCTTAAACTTTTTAAGTTATAATAGTAATTACTATATAATTTAACTATAAAATATACTAATATAATATTATTAATATATTTTTAAATATAAAAATACTAAAAGGAGGAGATCTAATTACTTATAAGATACTTTAAGGTATTAAGGAACTTATAAGGTATTTAGATTCCCCTACTAGATATATTATTAAACTAAATAGAGCTCTATATAAGCTTTAAAATATACTACTTTTATAATATAAGGAATTTAGCTCTACTTTTAGGAGACTTAGTTTATAAAGCTTAAAAGAGGACTTCTACCTCTTCTAAAACTTTAACTAAAAGGTTATAATTATATTTTATATTAATAATTTTCTTATCTTATTTTATAAAAATAATAAGGATAAAGCTTATAAGATTATTAATAGGATTAAGAAAGAGTATAAGATTAAAGAATAGGGGGATATTAAATAATACTTAGGAGTAAGAGTTATAAGAGACTAAAAAGCTTAAAAAATCTTTTTAGTTTATAACTTATATATTAAGAAGGTTATTTAGAAGTTTAACTTATAAAATATTACTTATTTATTAACCTCTCTACTTTAAATAGAACTTAAGAAAAATAAAGGATAAGTAATATTATAAGAGGTTAAAACTTTTTAAAAGATAGTTAAATTAATACTCTATATAGCTATACTTATTAAAATAGATATTATATTTATAATAATACTTTTATCTTAATTCCTTATAAATCTATTTTAGGAATATCTAGCTACTATAAGATATACTATATAGTATCTATATAAGACTTAATACTTTATAATTTACTTTAATATCTTAAGAGGTAAGTCTATAGGTATTTAAATATTACTTATAGCTATAGATATTTTATTTATAGATAATAAAATAATATATTAATCCTTATAAGGATACCTTATAATACTATTTAGAGGATTAATCTAATAGAAAGTAACTAAATAAGTAATAGTTATAATATTAACTATTAAAGTAGAACTCCTAAGCTTAATAGAGATAGTAAAAGAGATAATAGCCCTCTAGAGGCTATTTAAAGATATTAAACTTAAGCTTAGTAATATATAGAATATTTACTATAATAACTAGTAAATAATTAGACTTATTATAAATAAAAGAGAGAGAATAAGTACTTACTTAAGGTATATTAATATCTATAATATATAGTTAAAATAAGAGTATTAGAAGGGAAGCTTCTAAGTAATCTATATACTAATAAATAAGATACCTATAGATAGATTTATAAAAAACCTCTTATAAGTAAAGTTTAAATATTTTTATTTACTCCTAAATCTTATAGATATAATATATATAATTACAGTATACTTATAAGGATTATAAAGCAAAATAAGGTTTCTCTTATTATATATAAAACCTAAATAAAAACTACTTATAAACCTAAAGTATCTCTTATAAGACTAAAATTATATAACCTTTAAGCTAAAATAAGTTAACTACTAAAACTATCCTTATAAGAACTTTATACCTCTTAGTATAAAATATTAAGGATATAAATAGCTCTTATAAGATCCTCTTTAAATATCTTAGTATTATTAATAAATCCCTTAATATCCTTAAAGATTACTATATACTTATTAAGAGTTAAGATCTAACCTCTTAAGAGGTCCTCTAATTATTTATAAATATTAAATATATCCTACTTAGAGAGGTTATAACGCTTAAAAATTATATATAGTATATAAGTAGATCTCTAGAAAGTAATAACTCTAAAGCTAATATAAGAGCTTATAAAGCTAAGAGTAATAGAAGCTTTATATTAAGAAGCTAGAGGGAGAGTATTAACTTAAGAAATAGCTAAAGTAAGCTATTAAGAGGAAAGAGGTATACTCTTAGTAATAGAAGTTAAAAGTATATAAATAAAATTATAAGAGGTTTAATACTTTTAAGAACTTATATAAAGCTTCTTAATAGATATTATAGAGATTAAAGCTTACTTATAAAGATATTTAGAAGAAGCTTTCTATTAAATAGAGGTAATAAAGAGGATACTTATAATAAAAGAAGTAGCTTTAGAGGAGTATTTAGTATACTTATTAGAAATAGCTTATTTATATATAATAAAAAGAGAGCATTTTTTATTATTAGATAAATTATTAATTAAAAAAATCTCTTAAGAAAGCTAAGAGGTATATTACTTATAAGATAATTTTAAATTAAGAAAGCTTATAAGTAGAGGAGTTACTCTATAAAGTACTAGAGAAAGAAGGAGCTTAAAAGATATTTAGCTTAAAAGCTCTATCTTAACCTTTATAAGAGAAGAACCTTAAAGCTTTATAGACTTATAAGGCTTATAAAGAGTAAAGCTCTTAAAAGCTTTTACTTTCTTCTTATAAGTCTTCTTTTAAGCTAATTTATTTAAAATAAACTTCTATATAATAAGGTACTTATAAGTAATAAAGAAGTTATAGATCTTTAAAGTTTTATAGTACTTAGATATTAGTAAATAGGATTTATATTTATACTAAGTATCTCTCTAAATACTATAAGTATATAAGAAGTACTATTTCTTATTAGCTAAAGAATACCTTTATAAGGAAAAATAATATATATCTCTTATAGTAGTAACCTTAAACTTAATATAAGTAGTAGAGAACTCTATAATAGCTATATTTAAATTATTTCCCTCTTAAGTAATCTTAAATAAAATAATTATATATTTATTATAATTAAAATAAAAATATCTATTATAATAACTTAAGTTAGAGGAGTACTTATAGAGATATAGCTCCTCACTATAAAAGTTACTAATAATATACTTAAAGTATTTTACTTTATTATCTTTATTAATCTAATTATTATAATTATTACTACTAAGAGTAGTAATATAAACTCTTAAGAAATATTAGTTTATAAGAAAAGGAATAAGAACTAGAGAGATATACTAGCCTTCTTACTATATTAAGTAGAGTTAATATTACTACTACTATCTTAATAAGATATAGTTTTAATAAAGGTATAAGGAATATACTTTAGAGAAAGTATTAATAAAATACCTTAAGAAAAATAGGAAAATATACTTCTAACGCTTATAAAAGGCTTATTATTATTATTATTATCCTTAAAAGGATTATTATCCTCTTAAGCTTTAATTAGCTTATTTTAGCTTATAAGTAAAAGCTTTAGCTAGCATTCTTACTTAGTAGAAGGAGTAATATTAATTCCTATCTACTTATAAAACTTAAGAATTATAAGGATATTAAAATCCTTAGTTATAAGAGAATTAATAGTAATAAAGAAATTGCTTTTTTTATTTTTAGGCTTTTTACTAATAAGAATAAGCTACTTATAAGTACTTTTTACTTCTTTATTTTACTTATAGATAAGTATAATAATAGTATCCTTAAGAGTAGGAATAATACTTTTAGTAAGCTTATTAAAAATAGTTCTAGAAGTATATTAGTGAGAATATTAGTATAAGTAAATAGATATAAGATAGTCCTTATAAGTTTTCTTAATAGGATTAAAAGCTATAATAATACTAATAAGTAGAGATAAGAAGAAGGGAAAGATATAAAATACTTATTAAGCTTATTAAGAGATTCTTAAGTAGTACTAACTATATAAGTAGCTTAGTTTCTTAAAAGAGTATCCTACTCTACTTATAGCTAAAGATAGTACTTATAAGTAGAAAAGTAAGCTATTATAAGTAATTATATAATAGTAACTTATAAAATATAGTTTAATATAATATATAAGATTATAAGAGTTATTATTATATTATAGAGGAAAAGGTAGGATCTTATAGGAATATAAAAAGTTATATAAAGAGAGAAAAATTCTTATATATACCTCAGAAGAAATCTTCTATTTTATTTACTTTTTAATTAGTTAACTACTTTTACTTATAAGTATAAGTATATAAGTTAATATATTTTATATATTTATAAAGCTAACTAAATATATTGTAAGTTAAAAGAATTTATTAAAGTTCTTTTAACTATACTATAAAGAGTAAGCTCTTAAGCTATTCTTTCTCAAGAGGATAATTCTAATTTTATATATATAATTAGTCTTTATATAATATTTTTAGTTTATAAGCGTTTTTATACATACATAAGGTATTTTTAGCTATTCTTATAGCTAAAGGGGTATATAATAGTTTATTTCGTAATATATCCTCTACTTTACGCAGCCCCCTTAGTAAGCCTCACTAAGGGAGTAGGTTATATAACTAGCATAGGCCTCATAAGCTTATAATTTAAGGACGCTTAGGAGGGTAACTTCCTCCTAAGCAAAATACGCCTTTTTCATAAACTCTTTAGTCTCCTCTAACTACTAGCTCTTAGTAAAACTTAATTAATTTATTTTTATTTATATTTTCTATTAATATATAATATCTTATATAATAATAATAATAGCTTCTAGCTAGCTACTATAATTTTTACTTAGAACTTATATTATAATAACCTCTAACTTCCCCTTTTAGCTAATAGCTTATTAGTTATATAATTCTTTAGCTCTATTTCCCTTATATATGCTAAGGTATACTATTATTAATAATCTTATTACTTTTAATATTACTTTAATAATAACTTTATAACTTTAATTAGACTTAATTACTATAGACTTTTTATAACTTTTTAATCTATCTTATAACTCTTATATATACCTTTTATTACTTAGCTTTCTTCTCTACTACTTACTTTAGTTCTATAATTATTAGTAATATTTATAATATTATAGTTTAGTTAGGCTAACTTACTAGCTATACTACCCTACTAAGGATATTATTAAAGTAAGTATAATAGTTAGAATTAGTAGTAAATATAGCTATATCCCTTAGCTGAGGTATATAAATACTTCTTATAGCTGCACTACTAATATTAGCTTTTAAGACTATTAAGTATAACTTAGCTATAAGTATAAAATATACTAAGAGCTAGCAGTTAGAAGAGACTAAAGAGTTTATAAAAAGGCGTATATTACTGAAGAGGAAGTTATCCTCTTAAGCGTCCTTAAATTATAAGCTTATAAAGCTTATACTAGTTATTAAGTTTATAGTTATAATGCAGCCCCCCTATAAAAAAACTATAGCAAAATTCACCCTATATATAGGTATAATTCTAGAAACACTATATAGGTACCTTAACCTATACCCTCTACTAATTAAAGAAAACAGTATAGAAACCTTATACGTTCTTATTAGTAGGTAAACTTTCTAAACGTTACTATATAAAGTTAAACATATACTTTAGCTAAATAGATTAGTAGAATAATAATAGCGCTAGCTATATAGCGTAAGGCTAGTAGCACTATATATAATAGGGCTAATTATATTAAAGCTAAAGAGGTTAGTAAGGCTTTTATAGTTTAGTAATAGCTTTACTAAACCTTTTAGTAAGGTACTATAAATACTACTAAATAGAGATAACTTTTTAACTAAAGAGGTTATTATAAGAGGTTCTTATAGCTAGAAGTATAAAAAGCTCTATTATATATAAAGCTTTATACCCTTCTCTCTTCCTCTTTCTATAACTTATAATAAATCTTAAAATATCTTTATAATATCTATACTATATAAAGAATATAAGAATATTAACCTCTTATAAAGTATACCTTTCTATAAATAAATAGCTAAAAGTATTACTATATAGAATAATATCTATATACTAAATAAAGTTTTTAAATTTAGTAATTACTTTTTTATTAATTAGTAATATATTATTAGGATAACTATAATTAGAACTTTTATAAATACTTTTAGAGGGGACTTTTTATATATTATAATTAAAGTAATAAATAATAGCTTTATATACCTCTATATAGAGGCTATATATATTTTTAGCTATCCTAAGGAGTAGCTCTTTTTTATATAAACCTTCTATAATATTAAAGTAGAGGTAGCTTAAACTTAAGCTTAATAAGGTTTAAATATTAGTAAGTACTTTTTATACTAAATAGAGAGAGTATTACTAATAATAGTATAGCTATTATAAAAATATTAGCTAGCCTAATTAAATAAGAAGACTATAATAATAGTAATAACTTAATAGTAGATAGTAAAGTAGTAATAAGGATAGTGTTTAATAGTAGTATAAGTAATATATAAGAGAGAGGATAAGTTAATAGTTTAATAGTTAGTAATTAAGTAATTAAGTAATTATAAACTATATTATTATTAAAGTAAAGTTAAAGATAGTGAAGTTATTAATATATATATATAAGTATAGCTAAAGTTAGGAGAGATAGTTAGAGATTATAATTATATAACTAAAGGCTATATTTATTATTAGGAGGCGTGGAGTTAGGAGGTCTATCGCTCTAAGTAAGTAAAAATCATAGTGAACAGCTAGAGGCTACTTATACTAGTTATATAACCTACTCCTTTAGTAAAGCTTATTAAGAGAGCTATATAAAGTAGAGGATATATTATAAGATAAATTATTATATACCCCTTTAGCTATAAGAATAGCTAAAAGTACTTTATATATATATAAAAAATACTTATAAACTAAAAATATTATATAAAGACTAATTATATATAGAAAATTAGAAATCCCTTTTTAAGAAAAAATAGCTTAAGAGCTTACTCCTTATAGTATAATTAAAAGGACCTTAATAAATACTCTTAACTTATAATATATTTAGTTAGCTTTATAAATATATAAAGTATATTAACTTATATATTTTATATTTATAAGTAAGGGTAGTTAACTAACTAAAAAGTAAATAAAGTAGAAGATTTTTCTTAAAGTATATATAAAACTTTTCTTTTCTTTATATAACTTTTTATATTTTATAAGATCTTACTTTTTTATTTATAATACTATAATAATTTTTCTTAAGGATTATATATCTTTATTAAATCTATTTAAAAGTTATTTCTTATTTCTTAAATTATTATTATTATATTATTTTATAATATTACTTATATATATTATCTCTAGATATAAGCTAAATAAACTATAATAATAAGAAAGTAAGTTACTTAAGCTATTAGTAATATTTAAGAGTTACTTAATAAGCTTAATAAGTATTCTACTTTTCTTTTTATTATTATTACTAATAAGCTTCTTTATAGCTTTTAATACTCCTAATAAGGCTTATAAAGATTTATTTTAAGAGGTTTATATTTATAACTATTCTTATAAGTACTTTCTTAAAACTATTTTTAATAAGTTTATTAATAATTATATTTATATTACTAATAAGTTTACTTATTAAGATTTTATTAATAAGAAGTTTATTTTTAAAAATTTTATTTTTAAAAAGCTAGCTTTTAAGAAGTTTATTCTTAAAAGTTTTACTTTTAAAGAGCTTTTTATTAAAGATCTTATTCTTAAAGTTATTTTTATTATTAATAATAAGTTTAACTTTAATTAAATTTTTTTTAAAGATTTATAAACTATTTTAGATCTTTAATATTATAAAGGTTTAAGGATTAATCTCTTTCCCTCTTATAAGTATAAATATATTCTAAAATACCTCCTTTTTAATAAAAATTAAGTAATTATCTTTTATAAAAATAAAGTTATTAAAGAGAAGCTTAAGTTTATAAAGAATATATTTTTCTTTTTCCTCTTATAAAATTATTTATTAATTTATTTTTAAAATTAGTTTTATATACTTTTTTTAAGTTTTAGAATTATTAAGATAGTAATAATAATATATTTCTTTTATTTTAGAAGTAGAAAAATAAGTTTATCTCTTTTATTTTATATACTTATAAACTAATTATTCTTAAGTATTATATTTACTTAAGAGGGAGAAAAAAGCTATAATTATAAAATTAATAAGCTAAATAAAATAAAATACTTTAGGTATATTATAAATAATAATTATAATAATACTTATATATATTATTATTACTCTTTAAATCTTAGTTATTATAATTTATACTTTAGGAGTTATTATAATAAATATATAATTATCTTTCTTAAGATTACTTTAGAAATTATTAAACTAAATATTATTATTTATAAAATAAAAGTTATTTATATTATTATTAAGGTTAAAAAAGCTTAAAATATAAGTTTTTATTTTATAAGGTTTTTATTTTACTTATAAATATATAATATCTTTCTAAAGTTTATAATACTTAGAGATCTATATAGAATAAGTATAAAAAAAGTTACTTTATTTCTTAATATTATAAAACTCTTAAGGTTTATAAATAGCTTATTATTCTTAAAATAGTAATTACTTAGAAATATTATTAGGTTATTAAAGAGGAGAAAAAGAAAACTCCTTAAATAAAAAAGATTTAAAAAAAGCTTATTTCTTATAAAAGTATTTATTTTTAGAAGTTTTAAAGTTTTATTTTAATTAAAATTAAATAGAAGTTTTTAAATAAGATATTTTTTAAGTTACTTACTTTTTTAGCTTTTTATTATATTACTTTTCTATTTATAATTATTTTTTATATTATTTTATTTTATAAATATTATAATTCCTAACTAAATTAAATCTATTAAATTAGTTTTTTTAAAGATAATAATATTACTTTTATATTATTATTTTAAATCTATTAATAGATTTATAAGAATAAATATATTTTAAAAATTAATAATTAGCTTATAAATATCTCTTTAGTTATTATTCTAACTTAATAAGTTATTTCTACTAAATATTCTTAAGAGTAGCTTATTTCTTATAAACTTATTATTAAGAAACTTTATATTAGTTTATTTATTATAACTTTTTTTATTATTTTTTAAGAGATCTATATTTCTTATAAGTTTATTTATATTTTAATCTCTTCTATTACTAATAATTCTCTTCTTAAGTTATACTTTTTAATTTTAGCTACTTTATAAGCTAGAACTATCCTATTTATCTTTTAAAATAGAGATTTTATTATTTCTATTTAAAGTATTATTTTAGTTTATATTTATTTAAGAGAGGCTATTTATTATTAGTTTACTTATATATTATAATTAATTTTTAATTATTATAACTATTTTAAGAGGGATTTTTTAGATATTTATAATAAGATTTAAGTATTATTAAGAGATAATAAGATTTCTATTTATAAATATATTTCTATAGTTAAAAACTTAGAGAATTTCTTTAATATTAAATAGTTCTCTAATATAGATCTTTTATATACTATTTATAAACTTAATAATTTATATTAAGTTTTTAAATATATTAATCTTTATAATAATTTTAATATTTAATAGATAACTTATTTAATTTAAAGTTTTATAAGGTTTTTAGTTTTATAAGAGACTTTTTAAGTTTATAAGTAGTTTTTTTTTAAGTTTTATATATAATAAAAGAAACTTTATTTTATTTTATAATCTTTATAAATATATTATAATTATATATATTATATCTATAAGATTTAAGAGTAAATAGAAATATTTAAATTTTATTTATAAGAGATTTTTTATAAATCTATTTATAAATATTTTATTTATTAATATATAAGTTACTTAAAAACTTCCTTTTTAATACTCTTATTTTAACTATATATTATAAGTATTAATATACTTTAAGTAAATATTTATTCTCTTTTTTTTATTTATAATAAGTTTAATTATTTATTAATTATTATAATAAATATTTTATATATTATTAAACTTAAATTTAATATTTTTAAATAATTTCTAAAAAGTTATTATCTCTTTTACTATTTCTATTAAGTTTAAGAGTTCTATTTTAGTAGTTAATATTATAACTATTATTTATTTAGTTATTTTCTATTAAATTAATCCTCTAAATAATATTATAAAATATTTTTATAAAGATTAATATATTATTTTATTATTTATAAATAAAATATTTATAGTTATAAATAAGATCTAAATATTTATAAGTTTACTCTTTAAAATATTAAAGTAAATTATAAAATATTAAGTTATATATAAGTATTATATAATATATCTTATAATAGCTAGATATTTTTAAAATAGATTTATTAAAAATTAAGATAAAAGTATTATAATAAATATAATATCTACTTTTATAAATATAGTTATATAGAGAATTAATTTAATTATTTTTTAAAAAGTTTTTACTTTTTATAATATTATTTATTCTTTATTTTTCTTAAGTTCTATTTAAAAGAGAGAGGTTAATAAATAAATAATATTTTATAAATTAAACTTTTAAATAACTTTTTTAATATATAAATTATAGATTAAAAAAATCTTTTAATCTTTTTAATCTTTTATAACTTTTACTCTTAAATATTATTTAATATCTTTTTATTTTTTAATCTTATATTTTTCTTTAATCTTATTAATAATTTTATAAGCTTTATTTTTATTATTTTTATAAAAAAAGATAAAAAAATTATTAATATAGAATATAACTATAACTTTTTAGTTAGGGTTTTAAAAAAAGTAGAAGTCCTTTTTTAAACTTTATAAACTAAATCTCTTAAAAATAAAGCTAAATTCTTTATATTATAAGAGTAATATATTTTAAAGTTTATATAGAACTCTATTTAGTTTAATAATATATTTAATAAAAAAATCTAAATATTTTATAAATTCTTTAATATTTTATAATATTTTATAAATAATTAGATCTCTTTTTTTTAATATTTTTATATTTAAAAATATATTAATAATATTATATTAATATATTTTATAGTTAAATTATATAGTAATTATTATTATAACTTAAAAAGTTTAAAAAATAAGAGTTATAATATAAGTATTTTTAAAATCTTTTAGTTAGAAGTTTCTTTTTATAATAATCTAAGTTTTTATATCTATAAAATATCTATTTATATTTAGTTTATAAATAAAAACTTATTTTAAAAAAAAGGGTTTTAAATATACTTTTAAGTAGTTTAAAATCTTTTATATTTTAAAGTTAATAATCTTTTTAAACTTTTTATAATATATAATAATAAATAGTTTTTAAAATTATTTAAGAAACTTTTTAATTTCTTTTTAAGTTTTTAGGAGTAATAATAATTATATATAATATATTTTATTAAATTATAATAAAAAATTAAAAAGAAGTTTTAAAATTAATCTTTTATAGATATTATCTCTTAGAGGTTTATTTAATCTAATTTTTATTATTTTATAAAATATATAATAAAGTTTTTTACTCTCTTTAATAGCTTTTTATTTCTTTAATATAAAAAATATAAAAAAGTTATTTTATTTTTATTTATTAAATATTAGATCTTTATTTTCTATATTTATAGTATTATTAATATAAATAATAAAAATATTTTTAGGTTTACTTTAAAGATTATCTTTTTTATAAAAATAAATTTAAATATAAGTTTTTTTTATATATAAATACTTTTTTTTTAGTTTAAAAGTTCTTTTTTATATATCTCTAAAGTTAAGTTAATTTTTAAAAAGAAGTAAATTCTTATAAGAGCTATTTATATCTATTAGTTTAAAGTTTTTTATATTTTTTAATAAAAACTTTATTCTATTAGTTAATTTTAGATTTTCTTAAGATTCTAAAGTATTAATAATAATATTACTTTTAAGACTTTTATTACTTAAAAGTTTTAAAGTTTATTTAAGAGAGCTATTTTTAAATATTTAACTAATAAGTTCTAAAAACTATTTAAGAATAAAAAAGCTATATTAAGCTATTTTAAATATAATCTTTTTATTTTTTATATTTTATAATAACTATTATATTATAATTTCTTTATTAATTATAAAATTATTTTTATTTAAAATATTAAAGTTTATAAATATATTAAAAGCTAAGAGTAATTCCTCTATTTTTTTAACTATAGTTTTTATAACTATTAATTTTAATTCTTTTTTAATATCTTTTTTTAAAAAAAACTTACTCTTATTAAAAGTAATATTTTATAAAATAATTACCTTCTTAAGTATTAAAATTTAGATTTTATAGAGATTATATATATTAAGTATATACTTTATAAGATATTTAATATAGCTATATAGGATTATTTTAAACTCTCTTCTCTTTATTTCTTTTTTTTTTCTCTTTTAAAGATATATACTTTATAACTATAAATATATATCTCTCTTTAGTAAAGTTAAGTTTTAAAGCTTTATAGTATACTATAAGTTAATATTTATATATTAAAATATCTTTTAAATTATTTTTTTTTAACTTTATTAAGGGATTTTTAGTTTATTAATATATAAAGACTTATATTATATAAGAAAATATTTATAAATATTAATTTATTTTATAGCTTAAATAAAAGCTTTATTAAGTTTAATATCTATATATTTTATATAATTACTTCTTTTTTTATTTTTTCTCTCTTACTAATTAGTTTTTTTATATAAAGAAGGGGAAACTTAATATTAATACTATTCTTTTAAACTTATTATTAGTATTTAGTTATTTTTTAAATTATAATAATAGATCTATTAATATTTTATTTTATTTTATATATAAAGAGTTTTTTCTATCTAAAAACTTAGTTCTTAAAGGTTTATAATATTTAAAAGATTTTATAATAAGTTTTATTTCTAAAGTAAAACTTAAAAAGCTTTTTTATATATTTATCCTTAATTATAAAAAACTATAAAGTTCTTAAGTAAGTTTCTAAGTAGTTAAATAGATCTTAAGAGATATATTAATAGGGATATCTATTTTTAGATTTAGATAGTTTTTATAAAATAACTTATTATAAATAAACTATAAAATAATTTTTATATTTTAAATAAATTAGTTTTTTAATCTTTATTCTCTAAGTATTTTAAACTAAATACTTAAGAGCTTTTTAGCTAAAGTATTTAGTTTATAAATATTAAAAATAAATATTATTTTCCCTTATAAGTTTAAAGTTATAAGAAAGTTACTCTTAAGAAGCTATAGCTATTAGTTATATAATATTTATAACTCTTAAGTAGTTTATATTAAAATAGGTTTATATAAAAAGTAAAATAGAGTAATTAAAAATAAGTTTATATTTAAAAAATAAGATATTATTAATATATATAAGTATTTAAAATAGAGTTCTAATATCTCTATAATAGATCTTATTAGTATATCTATTAAACTAGATATTAATACTTTTAAGAGAAGATTTTAAGATAATATTAGTTTTAAAACTCTTAATATAGAAAATATTCTTAAGAGTAAAATCTTCTATTTATTCTCTATTAAGTTTATAAAAAACCTTATATAAACCCTTTATACTTACTCTATATAATAGTTTATTTTATAATACATCCTCTACCTTATATAGCCCCCTTAGTGAGCCTTACTGAGGGAGTAGGTTATATAACTAGTATAAGCCTTATAAGCTTATAATTTAAAAACGCTTAAGAGGGAAACTTCTTCTTAAGTAAAACTCTCTTTTCTCTTTCTATACTTCTACTTATATATAACTACTTACTATACTTTATAAAATATCTTACTTATTTAGAAAAGCTTCTAAGATAGACTTTTACTTTAAAAGTATATAAGTTAAGTTAAAAACTTATAAAAACTAATTAGTTTAGTTTAACTATCTTAAAGTTACTTATATTATATATAATATCTAAGATTTAGTTAATCTTAATAGTTTTAATATACTTATTTTTAGAAATACTAATAGAGTAAATATCCCTTTTCTTAAGGACTATATTATTTAGTTTAATAAAGAGAAATAAGATACTTATAAAATAGATCTTAAGAAATAAGAAGTAGATAAAGTTTAAAAAGAAAAATAAGTAAAAATAACTAATTCTTAATAATAATAAAAAACTAATAAAAAAGAAGTCTTATAAATCCTTACTACTTTTATATTTATATAAGCTTTTATACCTCTATATTCTCTTATACTTATATATACCTCTATACCTATATATTCTTAACTTCTTCTTAAGCTAATTAAGCTAATACTTATTATAATTAAGGATCCCTTCCTTTAAGTTAAATATAGAATATTTATTAAATAATAGTTTATTTTAGAAGCTAATATTAGAGATAATTAGAAAATTAAAAATTAGTTCTTAAGATATATTTAGAATTAGCTTTTTATAAATATTAATAAGAAATTTATAAATATAGTTAAGCTTTAAATTTTAAATAAGTTTAATAAAAATTATACTTTATTTAGGCTTATTTTAAGATATAAAATACTATTTCTACTTAAGTTATATATTTTAAATATTTCTAAATTAAATAATAATATAGATCTTATTTTAGTATTTATATACTTATAAGAACCTATAAACTAAACTACTTTAAATAATAAGAGTAGTAAATTATTTTCTCTTTAAATAGTAGTTAGATTATTTAAAAATAAACTTATAAAGAGTAACTTAGCTATTTAGATTATTATAAAAAAGAACTACTTTAATATTTTTTATAAAGCTACTTATTTAAATATTAACTTAAAAAACTTTTATAACTAATAAATTAATTATTACTACTAAATATTAACTTATAGGATTTTAAATATTTAAGAAGCTTTTATAATAAAGCACTTCTTATAAGCTATTAAGGTTTAAATTACTCCTAATTAGGTATAATAAATAATTTAAGATCTTATTACTTATAAAGAATTATCCTAACTTTTTCTTAAATTAGAGGATTATAATAAAATCCTTATTAGAATTATTTAATTAAACTTTTATTAGAAGAAACTTAAGATTAATAAAGTATTTATAATAATTAGTAGTAGATCTAATAACTTATAAGTATTAAACTTAATTTTAAGAAGATCTAAATCTAAAAAACTAAAATCTAAAAATAAAAAGTTTTAAAAGTTTAGAAATACTCCTAAAGAGGTTAAAAAATACTTATATTAGGAATTTATTAATAAAAAATAATCCTTATAATATACCTAGTTTCCTAAAGATTATATAAGAATTAAATTTATACTAACTAATAAAATATCTTACTAACTAGCTTTAAAAGTTACTATAAAGATCTAAAATAATATTAAAACTAAAATACTTTTAAAGAAGTAAAAGTTAATCTATAATAACTTTATAAATAAGAGATAGCTTAAGCTAAAAGATATTATATAAGTAAAAAGTTATATTACTAAAAATACTTTATATTTTAATAACTTAGTTACTATTATAATTATACTACTATATATAAACTTAATTACTCTTAAAATACTTAGAGAAAGATTTAGATTTATTTTTAATATAAATAGAGAAAATAATAATCTTTTATAGCTCTTTATAGTTTATAATATTATAGCTTTAAACTATATAGTTAATAATATAAGCTATTTATAAAATTATAAGCTACTTAAGAAACTTAAAAAAGTTACTATAAGAAATTAAATCCTAATAGTTTATAGAGTAAGTATAAGAGTTTTTTATAAAGCTTTTTATAAACTTAATAGAAAATAAATAGAAGATCTTACTCTTAAGAATATTTTTTATATTAAAAGTTTTAAGACTAATATTATTTTAAAATTTTCTCTTAAAAGTATTAATATTTAATTAAATAGATATATTAATAAGATCTACTATAGAGAAGCTAGAACTTTACTTTAAATACTTATATATATTAATAATATCTTATTTTTTAAATATAAACCTATTTCTAATTACTCTACTTTACCCTTATTATAAATCTATTTTAATATAAGCTATTTAGGAGTTATAAATATTACTTAACTAGTAGTTATAACTTCTTAAAAGTAACTTTTTTATAATTTTAAACCTATAAAAGAAGATAATACTTATTTTTAGTATTTATAAGCTAAATATTTTAGCTAAAAAGCTTTTAAGTATTTAGTTTAAAATATTTAGAGGGTGAGGATTAAAAAGCTAACTTATTTAAAATATAAAAATTATTCTAAAATCTATTTATAATAAATTATTTTATAAAAATTATTTAAATCTAAAAGTAAATATCCTTATTAATATATCTTTTAAGATCTATTTAACTATTTAAAAACTTATTTAGAAGCTTTATAGCTTTTTATAATTAAGGATAAATATATAAGAAAACTATTTAAGTTTTATTTTAAAAATAAAACTTATTATAAAGTTTTCTAAATATTATAAACTTTTAAGAACTAAGTTTTTAAATAGAAAAAACTCCTTATATATAAAATAAAATAAGATATTAATAGATCTATTATTATAATTTAAAGAATAACTAAATACTAATAATAAGTTTATAAGAATAATATTAATATTAAGTTTCCCCCTCTTTATATAAAAGAACTAATTAGTAGGGGAGAAAAAATAAAAAAAAAAGTAATTATATAAAATATATAGATATTAAACTTAATAAGACTCCTATTTAAGCTATAAAATAAATTAGTATTTATAAGTATTTTCTTATATAATATAAGTCTTTATATATTAATAAACTAAAAGTCCCTTAATAAAGTTAAAAAAGAATAATTTAAAAGATATTTTAATATATAAGTATTAGTTTATAGTATACTAAAAAACTTTAAAACTTAACTTTACTAAAGAAAGATATATACTTATAGTTATAAAGTATATATTTTTAAGAGAGAAAAAGAGAGAGATATAAAGAAAAGAGAGTTTAAAATAGTTTTATATAGCTATATTAAATATCTTATAAAGTATATACTTAATATATATAATCTCTATAAGATTTAGATTTTAATACTTAAAAAAGTAATTATCTTATAAAATATTATATTTAATAAAAATAAGTTTTATTTAAAAAGAGATACTAAAGAAAATATAAAACTATTAGTTATAAAAGCTATAGTTAAAAGAATAGAGAAATTACTTTTAGTTTTTAATATATTTATAAGTTTTAGTATTTTAAATAAGAATAATTTTATAATTAATAAAGGAATTATAATATAATAGTTATTATAAAGTATAAAAAAAAAGAAAACTATATTTAAAATAGCTTAATATAGCTTTTTAACTTTTAAGTAATCTTTAGAACTTATTAGTTAAACGTTTAGAAGTAATCTTTTTAGATAAACTTTAAAACTTTTAAATAATAGAAGTCTTAGAGGTAATATTATTATTACTATTTTAAAATCTTAAAAAGATCTAAAATTAACTAATAAAATAGAATCCTTATTAAAAAATATAAGAAATTTTAAACTAATAGATATAAATAGCTTTTATAAGAATTCTCTTTTTCTTAAGAATTAATTTAACTTTAGAGATATATAAAAAGAAACCTTTAAGCTAAAAAAAAAGTATTTATATATAAAAAAGATTTCTACTTAAATTTACTTTTATAAAAGAGGTAGTTTTTAAAATAAATTTAAAAGTATTTTTATTATTTATATTAATAATACTATAAGTATAGAAGATAAAGACTTAATATTTAATAAGTAAGAATAAAATAACTTTTTTATATCTTTTATATTAGAGAAATAAAAAGCTATTAAAAAAAGTAAAAGATTTTACTATATATTCTATAAAATAGTAAAAGTTAAATTAATTAAACTTTTAAGAGATAATATTTATAAAAGATTAATTTTAAAACTTCCTCTTAATCTCCTATTATAATTTAATAAAATATATTATACTTAGTTATTATTACTCCTAAAAATTTAAAAAAAGATTAAGAAGTTTCTTAAGTAGTTTTAGAAATTAGTTATTACTATATACTATAAAAAGTTTAAAAAGATTATTAATTTTAAGATATAGAGGATTTTAAACTACTTAAGAGTATATTTAAAACCTCTCTTTTTAAAATAAGTTTTTATTTATAAGCTAAATATAAATAGATATTTTATAGATATAAAAGCTTAAATTATTATAAAAAGAAACTTCTAATTAAGAGATTTTAAAACTATTTATATTATAACTTTTATTTTTTAAACTTTTTAAGTTATAATAATAATTACTATATAATTTAATTATAAAATATATTAATATAATATTATTAATATATTTTTAAATATAAAAATATTAAAGAATAGAGATTTAGTTATTTATAAAATACCTTAAAGTATTAAAAAATTTATAAAATATTTAGATTCTCTTATTAAATATATTATTAAACTAAATAAAGTTTTATATAAGTTTTAAAATATATTACTCTTATAGTATAAAGAATTTAGCTCTATTTTTAGGAGATTTAATCTATAAAGCTTAAAAGAGGACCTCTACTTCTTCTAAAACCTTAACTAAAAAGTTATAGTTATATTTTATATTAATAATTTTCTTATTTTATTTTATAAAAATAATAAGGATAAAGTTTATTAAATTATTAATAAAATTAAAGAAAAATATAAAATTAAAGAATAAAGGGATATTAAATAGTACTTAAGAGTAAAAGTTATAAAAAATTAAAAAGCTTAAAAGATCTTTTTAGTTTATAATTTATATATTAAAAAAGTTACTTAAAAGTTTAACTTAAGAGATATTACTTATTTATTAACTTCTTTATTTTAAATAAAACTTAAGAAAAATAAAGGATAAATAATACTATAAGAAATTAAGATTTTTTAAGAGATAGTTAGATTAATATTTTATATAACTATACTTATTAAAGTAAATATTATATTTATAATAGTATTTTTATTTTAATTCCTTATAAATTTATTTTAGAAATATTTAGCTATTATAAGATATACTATATAATACTTATATAAGACTTAATATTTTATAATTTACTTTAATATTTTAAGAGGTAAGTTTATAAGTATTTAGATATTATTTATAGCTATAAATATTTTATTTATAGATAATAAAATAATATATTAATCTTTATAAAAATATTTTATAATACTATTTAAAGGATTAATTTAATAAAAAGTAATTAAATAAGTAATAATTATAATATTAACTATTAAAGTAGAACTCTTAAGTTTAATAGAGATAGTAAAAAAAATAATAGCTCTTTAGAAGCTATTTAAAAATATTAAACTTAAGCTTAATAATATATAGAATATTTACTATAATAATTAATAAATAATTAAATTTATTATAAATAAAAGAGAGAAAATAAATATTTATTTAAAATATATTAATATCTATAATATATAATTAAAATAAAAGTATTAAAAAGGAAACTTCTAAATAACCTATATATTAATAAATAAGATACTTATAGATAGATTTATAAAAAACCTCTTATAAGTAAAGTTTAAATACTTTTATTTATTTTTAAATCTTATAGATATAATATATATAATTATAATATACTTATAAAGATTATAAAATAAAATAAGGTTTCTCTTATTATATATAAAACTTAAATAAAAACTACTTATAAACTTAAAATATCTCTTATAAAACTAAAATTATATAGTTCTTAAATTAAGATAGGTTAACTATTAAAACTATTTTTATAAAAACTTTATACTTCTTAATATAAGATATTAAAAATATAAATAGCTCTTATAAGATCTTCTTTAGATATCTTAATATTATTAATAAATCTCTTAATATCTTTAAAAATTACTATATACTTATTAGAAGTTAAGATCTAGCTTCTTAAGAGGTTTTCTAACTACTTATAAATATTAAATATATTCTATTTAGAGAGGTTATAGCGTTTAAAAATTATATATAGTATATAAATAAATCTCTAGAAAGTAATAACTTTAGAACTAATATAGAAGTTTATAAAACTAAGAGTAATAGAAACTTTATATTAAGAAGCTAAAAGAAAAGTATTAGCTTAAAAAATAGCTAGAATAAGCTATTAAGAGGAAAGAAATATACTTTTAGTAATAAAAGTTAAAAGTATATAAATAAGCTTATAAAGGGATTAATACTCCTAAAAACTTATATAGAGCTTCTTAATAGATATTATAAAAACTAAAACTTACTTATAAAGATATTTAGAAGAGGGTTTCTATTAAATAAAAATAATAAAAAAGATATTTATAATAAAAGAAGTAGCTTTAGAAGAATATTTAGTATATTTATTAGAAATAGTTTATTTATATATAATAGAAAGAGAATATTTCTTATTATTAAATAAATTAGTAATTAAGAAAATCTCTTAAAAAAGCTAAAAAGTATATTACTTATAAGATAACTTTAAACTAAGAAAGCTTATAAGTAGAGGTATTACTCTATAAAGTATTAGAAAAAGAGGAAGCTTAGAAGATATTTAGCTTAAAAGTTTTATTTTAACCTTTATAAGAAAAAAACCTTAAAGCTTTATAGACTTATAAAGTTTATAAAGAGTAAGGTTTTTAGAAACTTTTACTTTCTTTTTATAAATCTTCTTTTAAGCTAATTTATTTAAAATAAACTTTTATATAATAAAATACTTATAAATAGTAAAGAAATTATAAACCTTTAGGGTTTTATAATATTTAGATATTAATAAGTAGGACTTATATTTATACTAAGTATCTCTCTAAATATTATAAATATATAAGAAGTATTATTTCTTATTAACTAAAAAACACTTTTATAAAGAAAGATAATATATATCTCTTATAGTAATAACTTTAAATTTAGTATAAATAGTAAAGAACTTTATAATAGCTATATTTAAATTATTTCCCTCTTAAGTAATCTTAAATAGAATAATTATATATTTATTATAACTAAAGTAAAAATATTTATTATAATAACCTAAATTAGAGGAGTATTTATAGAAATATAGCTTCTTATTATAAAAGTTACTAATAATATATTTAAGGTATTTCACTTTATTATTCTTATTAATCTAATTATTATGATTATTACTACTAAGAGTAGTAATATAAACTTTTAAAAAATATTAGTTTATAAAAAAAGGAATAAGAACTAAAGAGATATATTAGTTTTCTTATTATACTAAATAGAGTTAATATTATTATTACTATCCTAATAAGATATAGCTTTAATAAAAGTATAAGGAATATATTTTAGAGAAAGTATTAGTAAAATACTTTAAGAGAGATAGGAAAATATACTTTTAATACTTATAAAGGGCTTATTATTATTATTATTATCTTTAAAAAAATTATTATCTTCTTAAGCTTTAACTAGCTTATCTTAGCTTATAAATAAAAGCTATAGCTAGTACTCTTACTTAATAGAAAGTCTAAAACTACTAAGTCCTAATTAAGTACCCCCTAAAGGAGAATTTAAGTAAAAACTAAATATAACTAGCGCTATAAAAAAGATATAAGGCTAAAATTACTAATATTAGTATAACTAGTAAAACTATACCTAATAATTAAATAACTATCCTTATAACTATTAATTATATATTAATATAACTAAAAGGAATAAAGTAACTACAACTTTATCTAATTAGAATAAAAAATATAATTATATAAATTACCTATTATAGTAATTCCTATGATTATCTAAAATAAATAAAAACTATATATTAGGTTAGTTACTATAAAAAGTATATATTAATAGAATAATAATTCCCTAAAGTTAATAATATAGTTATTATTAATAAAAGTTAATATTAAGTTAAGATTTAAAACTAAAATAACGGAAACTAATAATTTGTAATAAATCTATAAACTATAACTATAATAATACTATAGATCTAGAATATCTGATTTGGATTAAATAAAGCTATAATAATTAACTTTATAATAAGGTTTTTATAGTTAATTACCTATTATAGTAATTACTTAATTAAGTAATTACCTAACTAAGTAAAGGTTTATGAGGAAAAAATGTATTATATATATGATAGATTTTTCTATTTAGAATAGATTTTAAAGAAGTAAGCAATTTAATAGTTTTATCTATTTAACTACTACTACTACCTATTATTACTACTTTTTACTTATTATTATTATTATTAGTATTATTTCTTTTATATTAATAATAACTATTTATATTAGCTATAAATAGTTATTCTTAATTATTAGGAATTTTATTATAATAACTAATAAAATAAAAAGTTTCCCCCTTTTATAATACTATATAATATTCCTACCCCTAATAATATTACTTTAATTATATACTCTTTTATAGAAAGAGTAATATTAATTCTTATTTATTTATAAAACTTAAGAATTATAAAGATATTATAATCTTTAGTTATAAGAGAATTAATAGTAATAAAGAAATTACTTTTTTTATTTTTAAGCTTTTTATTAATAGGAATAAGCTACTTATAAATACTTTTTATATTTTTACTCTATTTATAGATAGATATTATAATAATATCTTTAGGAGTAGGAATAATATTTTTAATAAGCTTATTAAAAATAGTTTTAAAGGTATATTAGTAAGAATATTAGTATAAGTAAATAAATATAAAATAATCTTTATAAGTTTCTTTAATAGAATTAAAAACTATAATAATATTAATAAGTAGAAATAAGAAAAAGTAAAGGATATAAAGTATTTACTAAGCTTATTAGGAGATTCTTAAGTAGTACTAGCTATATAAGTAGCTTAATCTCTTAAAAGAGTATCCTACTCTATTTATAGCTAGAGATAGTATTTATAAATAGAAGGGTAAGCTATTATAAGTAACTATATAATAATAATTTATAAAATATAGTTTAATATAATATATAAAATTATAAAAGTTATTATTATATTATAGAGGAAGAAGTAAAATCTTATAGAAATATAAAAAGTTATATAAAGAGAGAAAAATTCTTATATATACTTTAGAAGAAATCTTCTATTTTATTTACTTTTTAATTAGTTAACTACCTTTACTTATAAATATAAGTATATAAATTAGTATATTTTATATATTTATAAAGCTAACTAAATATATTATAAGTTAAGGGAGCTTATTAGAGTTCTTTTAACTATACTATAGGGAGTAAGCTCTTAAGTTATTCTTTCTTAAGAGGGTAATTCTAATTTTATATATATAATTAGTTTTTATATAATATTTTTAGTTTATAAGTATTTTTATATATATATAAAGTACTTTTAGCTATTTTTATAGCTAAGGGGGTATATAATAGTTTATCTTATAATATATCCTCTACTTTATATAGTTTCTTTAGTAAGCCTCACTAAAGGAGTAAGTTATATAACTAGTATAGGCTTTATAAGCTTATAATTTAAGGACGCTTAAGAGGGAAACTTCCTCCTAAGTAATACACACCTTTTAATAAACTCTTTAGTTTCCTCTAACTACTAGCTCTCAGCACTCTATAAACTATTAAAACTTAATTTCTTATAATAACTTTTTTAAATCTCTTAAATAACTTATAGTTTTATAAGTAGCTTATATTATTAATAATATAGTTTAAAACTATAATATTATAAACTATAAAGAGCTATAGAGGATTATTATTTTCTCTATTTATATTAAAAATAGATCTAAATTTTATTTTAAGTATTTTAGAAGTAGTTAAGTTTATATATAATAGTATAACTATAATAATAACTAAGTTATTAAAGTATAAAGTTCCCTTAATAATATATCTTTTTATTTTTATAATATTTTTTAGTTTAAGCTATCTCTTACTTATAAAGTTATTATAGATTAATTTTTACTTTTTTAAAAATATTTTAATCTTAATATTATTTTAGATTTCTATAATAACTCTTAAGGTTAATTAATAAGATATCTTACTTATTAATATAAGTTTAATTCTTATATAATCTTTAAGAGATTAAATATATTATAAGAATTATTTTTTATTAATAAACTTTTAGTATAAATATTTTTTAACTTTTTTAAAAATATCTCTAATTTCTTAAAACTTCTTATCTTTAAATTTTAGTTTTTTAAATTTAGATTTTCTTAAAGTTAAGCTTAATACTTATAAGTTTTTAGATTTATTACTAATTATTATAAAAGCTTTATTAATTTTAAATTTCTTCTAATAAGAGTTTAATTAGATAATTTTAATAAGGATTTTTTTATAATACTCTAATTTAAGAAATAGTTAAAATAATTTTTTATAAGTAATAAGATCTTAAATTATTTATTATATCTAATTAGAAGTAATTTAGACCTTAATAGTTTATAAGAAGTATTTAATTATAAAAACTCTTTAAATATTTAGAATCTTATAAATTAATACTTAGTAATAATAATTAATTTATTTATTATAGAAGTCTTTTAAACTAATATTTAAATAAATAGCTTTATATAAAATATTAAAATAGTTCTCTTTTATAATAATCTAAATAGCTAAGTTACTTTTTATAAATTTACTTTTAAGTAGTTTAATTACTATTTAAAGAGAAAATAATTTATTATTTTTATAATTTAAAATAGTTTAGTTTATAGATCTTTATAAGTATATAAATATTAATATAAAGTTAGTACTATCTTCTAACTTAGAAATATTTAAAATATATAATTTAAGTAGAAGTAATATTTTATATCTTAGAATAAACTTAAATAAAATATAGTTCTTATTAAGCTTATTTAAAATCTAAAACTTAATAATACTTATAAGCTTTTTATTAATATTTATAAAAAGCTAATTTTAGATATATCTTAAGAGCTAATCTTTAATATTTTAGTTATTTTATATATTAACTTCTAAAATAAATTATTATTTAATAAATATTTTATATCTAACTTAGAAAAGGAGATCTTTTAAAATAATAAGTATTAGCTTAGTTAGCTTAGAAATAAATTAAATATATATAAATATAAAAGTAATTAAGATTTAAATAACTTTATCTTTATTTTCTTTTTATTATTAAGAGTTTACTTATTATCCCTCTTAAGTTTTAGTCTTTTTTTATTTCTTAAGATCTTTTTTATAAGTATTTTATTTTTCTTTATTAATCTAATTAATATAATCTTTAAGAAATAGGATATTTATTTTATTAATATTTCTAAAAATAAATATATTTAGTTTATTAAAATTAACTAAGTTCTAAATATTATATATAATATAAATAACTTTAAGATAATTAAATTAAACTAATTAATCTTTATAAATTTTTAACTTAATTTATATACTTTTAAAGTAAAAATTTATTTTAGAAGTTTTTCTAAATAAATAAAATATCTTATAAAATATAAAAAGTAATTATATATAAATAGAAATATAAAAAAAGAAAAAAGAGATTTATTTATTTTATAAGATATTCTAGTAATAATAAAAAAGTAAAATTAAAGTTTTAATAAACTAAACTTATAATTACTAAGAGCTAGTAGTTAGAAAAAACTAAAGAGTTTATAAAAAAGTATATATTACTTAAGAAGAAGTTATCCTCTTAAGTATCTTTAAATTATAAACTTATAAAACTTATACTAGTTATATAACCTACTCCTTTAGTAAGGCTTACTAAGGGGGCTACGTAAAGTAGAGGATATATTGCGAGATAAACTATTACAAAATACCTATATTTATACACTTTAGTGCTTTTACTTACTTTTAGATAGTAGTTATCTTATCTTTAAAGCTTTATAAATAGGAGGGTGTTAACTTACTAATTATAGTAAGTTTAGCCTTATAGTTAGTATTAATTATTATATTTTAAGGCGTGCTTTAGGTAAAGCCTTATAGTATAAAGCCTTATAGATTAAGTAGGATAGAATATATTATAAAGGAATCTAAGTAGTTTACTTTAAGTAGTAGTATTAATATAAGATTAAGGATAAGGGATAGGCTTAAAGCTTAGTAAGTAGTAGTATCTTAAGTATATAGCTAAAATAAGCTTTTTTATAACTAAAGACTTTATAAAGCTATTACTATATAAGTTATATAAGTAAAGCTATTAACTTTACTAGTAATAAAGCTATTATTAATAAGGCTAATAGCTATAATAGTATAATAAGTTGAGGTTAGTATAGGTAGTTATTCTAAACCTTTAAGTATATATACTGTGAAGTTACTAGACTAAGCACTAATTAAGGTACTTTTACTACTTTTTCCCTTATTATAAAAACCCCTACTAGGTAGGCTTAAAACTTCCTTAATATATAATAATAATAATATTTATAATAATACTTACTTACTTAAATATTCTATATAAAATAAACTAATAGACTTTAAGGGTTAAAACCTTATATAAAAATGCTTTATTTATTATAACTTATAACTATAATATTAATTAAATAATATATATAGTTATATAAGTACCTTATATAATTAGTAGCTTAGTAGGTTATATTTTAAGTTATTTTTCCCCTTACTTTTCCTTACTTTAAGGAATAACTTATTAATAATATTAATAGGAATTATTATAATATATCTCTTCTCTTATTATTATCTATATAATTAAATACCTATAAATACTTAAGATTATTACTTTTTATTATAACTTAACTCTATTAATAACTTTATATTATATAAGTATATATATTATACTTCTAAATATATTTATACTTATATTAATAAGTTATAAACTTAGTTTAGAGATAACCTCTATTCTTTTTACTTCTTTATTTCTCTCTTATTCTCTTATAAAGTTTTATTTTATTTAAGAGTTATATATACTAAAAATTAATCCTTAAAATATTTTTCTATTATAATAAGGTAAGGGAGAAAACTTATTAATTATACTAAGCGCTCTACTTTAAATAGAAAACTCCTAAAAACGCCTAAATATTTATATATTAATTCTCTAAATAACTATAAGAAATATAAAAGTAAATATATAAATATAAGCCTAATCAACTTATACTTTATCTATATTTTTTACTCTTTTTATACTTTAGTTTATATAATTTTTTAAGAGAAAATAAGTTACTAAGAAGAAGTTTAGTAGTATTATCTTTATAGTATTCTATTTTATCTTTACTTTAAATAATTAAAAAAGTATAATAGAGATTAAAAAGAGAGATAAAAATAGAACTAACTAAAGCTAGAGGAGCTTAAAAATACTTATTTTTAGCTATCTTTTACTCTATATAAGTAGTATTTTTATTTTCTTTTTATAGCTTTTTAATATATTATATATTAAGTAGTAAGTATTTTTTTAGTATAATTAGAAATAAGTAAAGGTTTTAAGACTTTATTTTTAAGTAATATTTTTAATTAAGTTATTTTATATTAAAAAGAAGTTAGTTAAGGTATAATTATTTAGTTCAGTAGTATTTTTAAGTAAGTTAAGTTTTAAGTTTTAACTCTTAACTTTTATTTAGTATATATATTTTTAAAGATTTTCTATTTTAACTTCTTAATTCTGCTCTTTTTTAGTACTTTTAATAAAGTAGTCTTTTTTTTTAATATTATTTTAATAAGTTAAAGAATTTAGATCTTTATTTTTAATAAAGTTATTTAAGTTATAAGTATTTAAGGAGGTAATTAGGTTTTTTTTAGTAATTTAAATTAAATCTTAAGTAACTAAAAATTAATTAAAGTAAACTAAGTATAGTTTTTTAACTTTTTTTTTTAGTTTAGTTTATATTAATAGATCTTTAACTTCTACTATTTTTAGCTATAATATCTATAATATTTACTTATTTATTATAGGTTTAATTAGGTTTAGTTTAAAGTTTTTTAATATTATTACCTCTTTATAACTTAAATTTATTAATAATAAATTAAACTTAGTAATTAAAAAGAAGTTTATAATAATTATTTCTTATAATTTACTTCTTATCTATATATTATAATTAAGTTATCTTTAAAGTATAGTTTTTTTCATAAAATATATAATAAGTAAACTTAATATTATAAAAGCTATATTTCTAAAAATAATTTAATAATTTAAACTAGAAGTTTAAAATAATAAAAGTAGTATAATTAATAAAGTTTTATATCTTTATTAGCGTTTTATAGATTTTATATTAATTTCTAATAAGTTTTATTATATCTTAAAAATAGTTTAAAAATAACTCAAAATATTAGAAGTAGATCTAAAGTCTTAAGTAGGGTTTAAATAGAGATATAAACTATTTCTCTAGTTAATAATTATAATTAAAAACTAATTACTTACTATAAAAGAGTATATAATTAAAGTAATATTATTAGGGGTAGGAATATTATATAGTATTATAAAAGGGGGAAATTTTTCGTTTTATTAGTTATTATAATAAAATTCCTAATAATTAAGAATAACTATTTATAGCTATTATAAATAGTTATTATTAATATAAAAGAAATAATACTAATAATAATAATAATAGGTAAAAGGTAGTAATAATAGGTAATAGTAGTAGTTAAATAGATAAAACTATTAAATTACTTACTTCCTTAAAATCTATTCTAAATAGAAAAATCTATTATATATATAATACATTTTTTCCTTATAAACCTTTACTTAGTTAGGTAATTACTTAATTAAGTAATTACTATAATAGGTAATTAACTATAAAAACCTTATTATAAAGTTAATTATTATAGCTTTATTTGATCTAAATCAGATATTCTAGATCTATAGTATTATTATAGTTATAGTTTATAGATTTATTATAGATTATTAATTTCTATTATTTTAGTTTTAAATCTTAATTTAATATTAACTTTTATTAATAATAACTATATTTATTAACTTTAGGGAATTATTATTCCGTTAATATATACTTTTTATAGTAACTAACCTAATATATAGTTTTTATTCTTTTTAGATAATCGTAGGAATTACTATAATAGGTAATTTATATAATTATACTTTTTATCCTAATTAGACAAACTTATAGTTACTTTATTCCTTTTAGTTATATTAATATATAATTAATAGTTATAAGGATAATTATTTAGTTATTAGGTATAGTTTTACTAGTTATACTAATATTAGTAATTTTAGCCCTATATCTTTTTTATAGCGCTAGTTATATTTAGTTTTACTTAAATTCTCCTTTAGGGGGTACTTAGTTAGGACTTAGTAGTTTTAGACTTATCCCTCTTCCTCTTCCTCTTCTTTATTAACTTATAATAAATCCTAAAGCTTCACTATATCTATACTATAAGAGATATATAAGAATACTAATCCTCTATAAAGTATACCCTTCTATAAGGGAATAGCTAAAGATATTACTATATAAAATAATACCTATATAATAAATTAAACCTTTAAATTTAATAAATACTCTTTTACTAATTAGTAGTATATTATTAAAGTAGCTATAGCTAAAGCTTTTATAAATACTTCTAGAGGGGACCCTCTTTATACTATAATTAAAGTAATAAATAATAGCTCTAAACGCCTCTATATAGAGGCTATATATATTTCTAACTATCCTAAGGAGTAGCCCTTCTTTATATAAACTCTCTATAATACTAAAGTAGAGGTAGCTTAAGCTTAAACCTAATAAGGGGATATTAATAAGTACCCTTTATACTAAATAGAGAGAGCGTTACTAATAATAGTATAGCTATTCTAAAGAAGCTACTATAGTAAATAGCAAAGTAGTAATAGGGATAGTATTTAATAGTAGTATAGGTAATATATAAGAGAGAGGATAAGTTAATAGTTTAGTAGTTAGTAATTAAGTAATTAAGTAATTATAAACTATATTATTACTAAAGTAAAGTTAAAAATAGTAAAGTTATTTAGTATAATATATATATATAAGTGCAGCTAAGGTTAAGAGAAGTAATTAGAGAGATTATATAACTAAAGGCTATATATATTATTAGGAGGCGTGGAGTTAGGAGGTTTATTACTCTAAGTAGGTAAAAATTATAGTAAACAGCTAGAGGCTATATTATAAACTATAGAGAGCTATAAAAGACTATTATTTTCTCTATTTATATTAAAAATAGATGTAAATCTCTTTTTAAATATCTTAAGAGTAATTAAATTTATATATAATTATATAACTATATTGAGGAAGTTTTAAGCCCACCTAATAGGGGTTTTTACAGTAGGGGAAAAAGCAGTAAAAGCACCTCAGTTAGTACCTAGTTTAGTAGCTTCACAGTATATATACCTAAGGGTCTAAAATAACTGCCTACGCTAACCCTAACTCACCTATTATAGCTATTAGCCTTATTAATAATAGCTTTATTACTAGTAAGGTTAACAGCCTCACTTATATAACTTATATAGAGATAGCTTTATAAGGTCTTTAGCTATAGAAAAGCTTATCTTAGCTATATACTTAAGATGCTACTTATATTAAGCCTTAAGCCTATTCCTTACCTTTAATCTTAAGTTAATACTACTAAAGCAAACTACTTAGATTCCTATACCTTTATAATATATTCTATCCTACCTAATCTATAGGACTTTATACTATAAAGCTTTACTTAAGGTATACCTTAAGATATTAAGATTAATACTAACTATAGGGCTAAGCTTATAGTAATTAATAAGATAACACCTTTTAATATATAGAGCTTTAAGGACTAAATAGCTATAGCTAAGTCCTACTTTAAGGTCTTAGAAGCTAACCTTAGTAGTAATAGCGTAAAAGCTACCTACTTACTTTAGTAAAGCTTTTTACTTAATAATATAGATATATTTACTACTAATCTTAATATTTATGCTTACTTTAATAATATCCTTAGTAGGGTAGTATAGCTAGTAAGTTAACTAAGCTAACTACTATGATATTATAGGCGTTACTAATAAATATAGATATATCCTCTGAAAACGTTATAATAGATATCTATCTTAGAGGGTGTATATAGTATAGGTAGTAGAAAAGACAGCTAAGCTAATAGAGGGTGTGCATGAGGGTTAGTAGATAGGTTAGAAGGCTAGAGAAAGTCTGTAGTAATTAAATCTAGTTAAAGTTATGAAGTTGTTATTAAAGTGATGTTGAAGGTGATGAGATTGTGATGGCGCACCTAAGCGCGTGTGGGGGAAATAGGGCTGAAGAGATAGCAATCTATAGGACTGTGATTATATAACTAGTAGGCTGTTAGCTAAAGGGTGAAGTTAGAAGTTATTATAGTATAGGTTCTAAGTAAAAGTTATAGTAGCTGGCTAGAGGCTATAATTATATAACTATAATAATAACTAAATTATTAAAATATAAAGTTCTCTTAGTAATATATCTTTTTATTTTTATAATATCTTTTAGTTTAAATTATCTCTTATTTATAAAGTTATTATAGATTAGTTTTTATTTCTTTAAAAGTATTTTAGTTTTAATATTATTTTAGATTTCTATAATAACTTTTAAGATTAATTAGTAAAATATTTTATTTATTAATATAAATTTAATTCTTATATAATCTTTAAAAGATTAAATATATTATAAAGATTATTTTTTATTAATAAATTCTTAGTATAAATACTTTTTTAATTTCTTTAAGAGTATTTTTAAACTTTTAAAACTTTTTATTTTTAAATTTTAGTTTTTTAGATTTAAGTTCTCTTAAAATTAAGCTTAATATTTATAAGTTATTAGATCTATTATTAATTATTATAAAAACTTTATTAATCTTAAGTTTTTTTCAATAAAAATTTAATTATATAATTCTAATAAAAACTTTTTTATAATCTTCTAATTTAAGAAATAGTTAAGATAATTCTTTATAAGTAATAAGATCTTAAATTATCTATTATATCTAATTAGAAGTAATTTAAATTTTATTAGTTTATAAAAAATATTTAACTATAAAAGCTCTCTAGATATTTAATATCTTATAAGTTAATATTTAATAATAATAATTAATCTATTAATTATAAAAATCTCTTAAGTTAATATTTAAATAAGTAGTTTTATAAGAAATATTAAAGTAGTTCTCTTTTATAATAATCTAAATAGCTAAATTACTCTTTATAAACTTATTTTTAAGTAATCTAATTACTATTTAAAAAAAATTTTTTTACTACTCTTATTATCTAAAATAATTTAATCTATAGGTTTTTATAAATATATAAATACTAAAATAAGATCTATATTATTACTAGAGTTAGCAAACTAGTCAGCTAATATTTAGTCAGACTAGTAACTAGTACTAGTCTAGTTAACTTAAGTCACCTAAATTAACTAACTTAACTTAACTAGCCTAGTCTTAGTCACTATACTAACTTAACTAGACTAGGACTAGTTGACTAGCTAGTCGACTAGTTTAACTAGTTAAATTAATAAAAATTAAGTAAAATATTATATTTATTATAATAATTATTAATTAATATTAATAATAACTAATAATAATAATAGCTAATAATAACTAATAATAATAATAACTAATAATAATAATAACTAATAATAATAACTAATTATAATAATAACTAATAGTATTAATAAGTAATTACTAATAATTAATTATATAAAATATTTATTAATAATAGAAAACTTATATTATTTTAAATAAGTATAAGTGATATTAAGATATTATAGAAAATTAATATTATATTAATTAACTATAAAAAAAGTATTTATATATAATTTATTACTTAACTTAGAAATATCTAAAATATATAACTTAAATAGAAGTAGTATTTTATATTTTAAAATAAGTTTAAATAAAATATAATTTTTATTAAGCTTATTTAAGATCTAAAACTTAATAATATTTATAAATTTTATATTAATACTTATAAGAAGCTAGTTCTAAATATATTTTAAAAGTTAATCTTTAGTTTTTTAATTATTTTATGTATTAACTTTTAAAATAAACTATTATTTAATTAATATTTTATATTTAATTTAAAAGAGAAGATCTTTTAAAGTAATAAATACTAACTTAATTAGTTTAGAAGTAAATTAAATATATATAAATATTAAAATAGCTAAAACTTAAATAACTTTATTTTTATTTTCTTCTTATTATTAAGAGTTTATTTATTATTTTTCTTAAGTTTTAATCTTTTTTTATTTCTTAAAATCTTTTTTATAAATATTTTATTTCTCTTTATTAATCTAATTAATATAATCTTTAAAAAATAAGATATTTATTTTATTAATATTTTTAAAAATAGATATATTTAGCTTATTAAGATTAACTAAATCCTAAATATTATATATAATATAAATAACTTTAAAATAGTTAAACTAAACTAATTAATCTTTATAAGTTTTTAACTTAATTTATATATTTTTAAAAAAAGAATTTATTTTAAAAGTTTTTTTAGATAAATAAAATATCTTATAAAATATAAAAAATAATTATATATAAATAGAAATATAAAATAAAAAGAGAGAAATTTACTTATTTTATAAAATATTCTAATAATAATAAAGAAGTAAAATTAAAGTTCTAATAAACTAAGTTTATAACTACTAAAAACTAATAATTAGAAGAAACTAAAAAGTTTATAAAAAAGTATATATTATTTAGGAAGAAGTTATCCTCCTAAGTATCTTTAAATTATAAGCTTATAAAGCTTATACTAGTTATATAACTTACTCTCTTAGTAAGACTTATTAAGGGGGCTATATAAAGTAGAGGATATATTATAAAATAAATTATTATAAAGTTAATTTCTTACTTATTCTTATAATAAAACTTTTAAAATAGTGAGAAATTAATAAAAGAATAGCTAGAAATAATTAAAAAACTATAAAATCTTATAAATTTATTTCTTATTAACCTCTTAAAAATAAATCTTATTATATATTATATTTAAACTACTTATAATATTATAAAAAACTAATAAACTTAATATTAATATTAATTTAGTTATTATTATTATTAAACTAATAGCTATTAATAAAGTATTTATATTCTCTATAAATTCTAGTTTTATTATTATAAAAGTTCTTACTAAAAACTTTTAGTTAGCTATTTAAAATATCTAATTTAGAGTTAATATTATTTTAAGTTTTAATGAAATTTAATAAGATATTTAGTTTAACTTAATAATAGTTTTAAATAGTAAACTTATTTTAGTTAAGCTAAATCTTATAGTAATATAGTATTTTTTAGCTAAATATTAATAAGAAATAAAATATTAAACTAATATTTTATAAATAAGATATTTCTTATTATAAAGAGATAGATATTTAGATCTTTAGTTTAAATATAAAGCTTTATACTTTAAGTATAAAAGTAGAGATTATAAGCTATTAAAACTAAATATTTTATAATAATACTTTAAACTAATAAGAATATTATTTAAAATAGAGGGAAGAATAATAATATTTTAACAAAAGATATTAAAGCTTTAGAGATATTATATATAAATACTTTATTTTATTTTAATAAGAGTTTATTAATTAGATCTAAAAATATAAATTTATAGTAGAGAACTTTATTAATAATATAAACTTCTATATTTTTCTTTAGAATTACTTTAAATATAGAAGGTTTTAAATAAGTTTTATATTAAATATTATTTAGCTATTAATAATCTTTTATAATATTTTTCACTTAGAACTCTAAAGATTTTTTTAATAAACTGAATATTAATAATATAATAAGGAAATATCTTATTTTAATAGAGAAGAAATATAAAGTAATTTAATATTAATTAAAAATACTATTTATAATTAATTATATTATAAACTTAGAATTCGAAAATAATATATTTCAGAGTAACTTAAAATAAAGAGAAAGTTTATATTTCTTATATAATACTTAATAATAAGAATAAGAATAGCTTTATTAATAATATTAAAATTAGGCTTTTTATTTTTATAACTTTTAGCTAAGATATAATAATTATAACTAAAGAGATAGACTACTTTAGAATAACTTATAGAATAATATAAAGAACTAAAGATTTACTAAGTATAACTACTTAAAATAACTAAATTTAGAAATATATTATATTTAAGAAGATTTTAATATTAATAATAGAATTAATATTTTAATTAATAATAGCTATATCTTTATAGATATTACTAAAATCCCCTTTAGTTTAGTATAAAAATAGATAATAAATTTAGCTTTTTAAGTATTAAATAAAATACTAGCTAATAAAACTATTTATTTTAGCTAAGATTATATTATTAAGTTTATAGTTATAACACAGCCCCCCTATAAAAAGACTATAGTAAAATTCACTTTATATATAAGTATAATTCTAAAAACACTATATAGGTATCTTAACTTATACCTTCTACTAATTAAGGAAAATAGTATAGAAACTTTATATATTCCTACTAATAAGTAAACCTTCTAAACGTTACTATATAAAGTTAAATATATACTTTAGCTAAATAGACTAATAGAATAATAATAGTACTAGCTATATAGTATAAGGCTAGTAGTACTATATATATTAAAACTAATTATATTAAAACTAAAGGGGTTACTAAAGCTCTTATAACTTAGTAATACTACTAAATAGAGATAACTCCTTAACTAAAGAGGTTATTATAAGAGGTTCTTATAACTAGAAGTATAAAAAGCTTTATATATAAAGCTTTATACTTTTCTCTCTTCTTCTTCTTTATTTTATAACCTATAATAAATCTTTTATACTATCTATACTATATAAGAAATATAAGAATATTAACCTCTTATAAAGTATACCTTTCTATTATAAAAGAGTATATAATCGAAGTAATATTATTAGGGGTAGTAATATTATATAGTATTATAAAAGGGGGAAACTTTTCGTTTTATTAGTTATTATAATAAAATTCCTAATAATTAAGAATAACTATTTATAGCTAGTATAAATAGTTATTATTAATATAAAAGAAATAATACTAATAACAGTAATAATAGGTAAAAGGTAGTAATAATAAGTAGTAGTAGTAGTTAAATAAATAAAACTATTAAATTACTTACTTTCTTAAAATCTATTCTAAGTAGAAAAATCTATTATATATATAATATATATTTTCCTCATAAACCTTTAAGTTTATAGTAACAACGTAGCCCCCCTATAAAAAGACTATAGTAAAATTCACCCTATACGTAGGTATAATTCTAGAAACACTATATAGGTACCTTAACCTATACCCTCTACTAATTAAGGAAAATAGTATAGAAACCTTATACGTTCCTATTAGTAAGTAAACCCTCTAAACGTCACTGTATAAAGTTAAACGTACGCCCTAGCTAAATAGACTAGCGGAACAGCAATAGCGCTAGCTGCGTAGTATAGGGCTAGTAGCGTTGTATATAGTAGGGCTGAAGGGGTTACTAAGGCTCTTATAGCTTAGTAACGCTACTAAATAGAGATGACTCCTTAACTAAAGAGGTTGTTGCGAGAGGTTTTTATAGCTAGAAGTATAAAAAGCTCTGCTGCGCGTAAAGCTTTATACTCTTCCCTCTTCTACCTTATAAACCTTTACTTAGTTAGGTAATTACTTAATTAAGTAATTACTATAATAGGTAATTAACTATAAAAACTTTACTATAAAGTTAATTATTATAGCTTTATTTAATTTAATTTAGATATTTTAAATCTATAGTATTATTATAGTTATAGTTTATAGATTTATTATAGATTATTAGTTTCTATTATTTTAGTTTTAAATCTTAACTTAATATTAACTTTTATTAATAATAACTATATTATTAACTTTAGGGAATTATTATTTTATTAATATATATTTTTTATAATAACTAACTTAATATATAGTTTTTATTTATTTTAGATAATTATAGGAATTACTATAATAAGTAATTTATATAATTATACTTTTTATTCTAATTAAATAAAGTTATACTTATTTTATTTCTTTTAGTTATATTAATATATAATTAATAGCCTCTAGCTATTCACTATAATTTTTACCTACTTAGAGCGATAGACCTCCTAACTCTATACCTCCTAATAATATATATAGCTTTTAGTTATATAATTATAACTCTCCTAACCTCAGCTGTACTTATATATATATATTAATAACTTCACTATCTTTAACTTTACTTTAGTAATAATATAGTTTATAATTACTTAATTATTTAATTACTATAGACTATTAAACTATTAACCTATCCTCTCTCTTATATATCACTTATACTACTAATATTATCCCTATTACTACTTTACTATTTACTATTTATTACTATTATTATAGTTTTCTTATTTAATTAAGCTAGCTAACGCCTTTATAGTAGTTATACTATTATTAGTAATACTCTTTCTATTTAGTATAAGAGGTACTTATTAATATTTAAGCTTTATTAAGTTTAAGCTTAAGCTATTTCTACTTTAGTATTATAGAGGGTTTATATAAAGAAAGGCTACTCCTTAAAATAGCTAGAAATATATATAGCTTCTATATAGAGATATATAGGGCTATTATTTATTACTTTAATTATAGTATATAGAGGGTCCCCTCTAAAGGTATTTATAAAGGCTTTAGCTATAGCTACTTTAATAATATACTATTAATTAGTAAAAGAGTAATTACTAAATTTAAAAGCTTTATTTAGTATATAGATATTATTCTATATAGTAATATCTTTAGCTTTTTACTTATAGAAAGGTATACTTTATAAGAGGTTAGTATTTTTATATTCTTTATATAATATAAATATTATAAAGGATTTATTATAAGTTATAAAGTAAAGAAAAAGAAGAGGAAAAAGTATAAAGCTTTATATATAGTAGTAGAGCTTTTTATACTTTTAGCTATAAGAACCTCTTATAATAACCTCTTTAGTTAAGGAGTTATCTCTATTTAGTAGTATTACTAAGCTATAAGAGCCTTAGTAACCCCTTTAGCTTTAATATAATTAGCTTTACTATATATAGCACTACTAGCCCTATACTATATAGCTAGCGCTATTACTATTCTATTAGTCTATTTAGCTAAGGTATATATTTAACTTTATATAAGGGTTTACCTACTAGTAAGAACATATAGAGTTTCTATATTATTTTCCTTAATTAGTAGAGGGTATAGGTTAAGGTACCTATATAGTGTTTCTAGAATTATACCTATATATAGGGTGAATTTTGCTATAGTCTTTTTATAGGGGGGCTGTGTTATAACTATAAACTTAATATATAATTAATAGTTATATTAAAGAAGTTTTATAGCTTACCCTATAAGAGGGTTTATAGTAGATAAATCTAGTAAGAGCACTTTAGCTAGTGTTTTATCTAATAAGAAGATTATAATATATACTTAGGGGCTTAGAATAACTGCCTATACTAAACCTAACTATAGCTACTAAGTGAAAATATCTAGGCTAGACGTATATACTATTATAGCTCTTAGTATTATATTAATAATAGCTTTATTACTAGTAAGGTTAATAGCCTCACCTATATAACTTACTATATAGAGATAGCCTTATAAGGTTAGCTATATAAAAGCTTATCTTAGCTATATACTTAAGATGCTATTTACGCTAAGCTATAAGCTTATTCCTTATTATATAAACTATTTAGATTCCTATAAGTAAACTACTTAGATTCCTTTATAATATATTCTATCTTACTTAATCTATAAGGCCTTATATTCTAAAGCTTTACCTAAAGTATACTTTAAGATATTAGAATTAATACTAACTATAAGGCTAGCTTTACTATAATTAATAAAATAACGCCTTTTAATATATAAAGCTTAATAGATAGGATAACTATAGCTATATCCTACCTTATAGTCCTAAAAGCTAATATTATAGCTATAACCTATACCTATCTACTATAGTAAATCTCACTAGAGGAAGTAGCTATATTTACTATTAATCCTAGCTATTACGCTTACTTTAATAATATCTTTAGTAAAGCTATATAGCTAGTAAGTTAACTAAGCTTAACTATAATATTAAGGATATTACTAATAACTATAGAACTATGAGGATATTAGCTTAGTTAATAGAAGGCTTAGACTATAGTAATAGTATAATAGCCTCTAAAAACGTTATAATAGATATTAGCCTTAGAGGGTATAGTATAAACTGTGAAGAAGATAGCTAAGTCTAATAATAGAAAGTATATATAAGAGTTAGAAGAAAGGTTAAAAGGTTAAAGAAAGTCTATAGTAATTAAACTAAGTTGAAGTTATAAAGTTATTATCAAAATAATATTAAAAGTAATAAGATTATTTAATAGATAGTATATATAACTATACGTATAGGGGGAAATAAGACTAAAGCTAGAGATAGTAATCTATAGAAAATTATATAACTAGTAGGCTATTAGCTAAAGGGGTAAGTTAGAGGTCGTTATAGTATAGGTTCTAAGTAAAAATCATAGTAAGTAGCTAGAGGCCTTATAATTAATAGTTATAAGGATAGTTATTTAATTATTAAGTATAGTTTTATTAGTTATATTAGTATTAGTAATTTTAGCCTTATATCTTTTTTATAGCGCTAGTTATATTTAGTTTTTACTTAAATTCTCTTTTAGGGGGTATTTAGTTAGGACTTAGTAGTTTTAAAGCTTCCTAGAAGTTAAGTAATATTTATTTTACTTAAATTCTCTTTAATACTATTAAAAATTAGTAGGGTTATATAGGCCTAAATATATAATAAATTGCTTATATTATATAGTATTTAGACTTTTAGTTAGGTTATTAGTAATATTTTTATTTAATTTAGTATAAGTTAATAGTATTTTTTTATTAATAATATTCTAATAAATAAAATAATAAGTTATATCTATATACTTTATTCTTTTATGAAATTCTAGATTTTTAGCTAAATATTAAGCTAATTAAAAATCTATAATTATACTAGGAATAGTTAGGTTATAATTAAACTTTAATAAATTATTAATACTAATAAGAATATTATTTAAATATATAGCTTCTTTAGTAGCTTTTTTTAAAGCTATATATTTAGCTTTATAAATACTAATAGTAAGGCTTTTTTATAAGCTAATATTCTAGCTTATTATATTTTTACTTAAAAAAAATATATAACTAAAAGTAGATTTTCTCCTTAATATATAATTACCCTAATTAGAATTAGAAAAACTTTATATTCTTATAATAAGAATATTATAATAGAAAATTAATATATAATTAGTATTATAATTTAAATAACTTTAAATCCTATCTAAAGCTTTAAAATAAGTATTAAAAGGATTTAATATAAATCTAATTACTTAATTAATTATAAAAGCTATATTAAGTTTAATTTTTATTACTAGCTAGATTAAAGAGCTTACTTCCTATTAATATATCTATATATCTTATTTTATAGCTTAATTTTTATTTTTAGTTAATTTAAGAGTTATATCTACTAATATAATATATTTATATATATTTTCCTTATTAAATTTTTTAATTATAGTTTTAGTATAATTATATAAAGATATAGTAAAATATTCTTTTTCTTTATTAATATTAATTTATTAACTTAAAAAGGTACTTACCTCACCTATAAGTTCTAATTTTATTAAATTAGCTATTTTTATAGCTAATTCTTTTATTTCCTTTTTAAGTCTTAATATTAAGATATTATTAATATAGTATAATAATATAACTTTAGTTATAGTATTAATAAAAACGCTATTATTATAAGGAAATATAATAAATTCTAATTTAGCTAGACATATAGCTAGAAATTTATACTATAATCTAAAGTTCTATTTAAGCTTATATAGAGCTTTTAGTAGTTTTAATACCTTCTTAAGGTATTTTTTATTAATATAGCTTTCTAGTTAATATAGATAAATTTCTTTATCTATAGGGGTATATATAAAAGCATTTTTAATATTAAACTAATATATTATATAGCCTTTATTTAATACTATAATTATTAATAGCTTATAGGTCTTAAGCTTATAAGTAATACTAAAAATATCTATATAGTTAATACTTATAATTTAATTAAAGCTTTTATCTATTAATCTAGCTTTATACTTAATTATAATACTATTTTTATCTTTTTTCTTTTTATATACCTACTTAATATTAAGTAGGATTTTATTATTAAGTAAATTAATTAAAATCTATATTTTTTATACTATTAATTTATTTATTTTATTATCTATAGCTTTTTCTTAGTCTAATTTATTAGCTAAGTTAATAGCTTATTTATAGCTATTAGGATTATCTATATTAGTATTTAATATTAATATATTATTTAATTTATCTTCTTTATTATTATAGTAATTAATAATAGATATTTTACTATTATTATTATTAGTATTAATATCTTATTCTTCTATAGTTAATTTATCTATAGAAATAAAAGGAGTAATATTATTATTATTTATAGTATTATTATTATTATTAATATTATTACTATTTAGATTATTAGATATAATATCTATATCTATATTTTTAGTATTAATAATATTAGTTTTAGTATTATTAATATATTTATAAGGGAAGTTATTTTCTATAATAACTAGATCTTTAGTCTATAAAAGTTTATTAGTTTCTAAACTAAAGATTTTATATTAAGATAAGCTTAAACTAAAACCTACTAAGATACTTTTAATACCTCTAAGTAATAATTTAGTTAGTTTATTAGTTTTATTTTTATAATAAACTAAAGATCTAAAACCCTTAAATATAAAATATTAGGTTTTTTATTATATTTTAATTAATATAGAGTTTTATAATTAATAGAACTATTAGGGGTTCTATTATATAAGTAAACTATAGTATAAATAATATCTCTCTAGAATTCTAAAGATAAATAATTATTATATAATAAAGCTTTAACTTTATTAAGTAAAGTCTTATTTATCTTTTTAGTAGTACTATTTTATTCTAATATATAAAAACTAGATTTTTAATATATTATAGTAGAATTAGCTAATTTAGCTATAAATCTACTATTAATATATTTAATACTATTATTAATACTTAAGATAGTTATTTTTTTATTATTAAAGCTATTTACTTTAGCTATTAATTTAAATAATTTAAAAGCTTTAAAAGCTTTATCTTTAATAACTAATAATTTAATTTCTAGATATTTAGTATAATTATCTAGAAAAGTTATAAAATATTTTTAATTATTATAGGTTCTAAGTTTTATAAAGTTATATAAATTATTATAGATTTTTTTTAGGTATTTAGTAGCTTTATTATTAAAAAATATTTTATTTATTTTATTAGTTAAATTAGATTTAATATAAATTTTATATTTAGTAAAATTATTAGGTTTAAAAAGAAAATTTAAACTTATAATATTATTATTTAGTTTATATAAGTAATTAATACTTATATACTTTAGCTTATTATATATAAGTATTTTATTAGTTAAAATACTTAGTATATTTATATTATTATTAATATTAGTATTTCTTAATATTTTAATAAGTAAATAATATAAATTTCTCTTTTTACTAGCTTTAATTAAAAGTTAGTTATTTCTTTTAATAAAAGCGTTATTTTTAATAAAAGTAATAGTTATATTATTATAGTTACTAAGAACTCCTTAGCTTATTAAATTAATATTAATTTAAAGTATATATAAGTAGTTTTTAAGGAGTAATTTAGTATTAATATCTATAAATTTAATATAATAATCTCTATATAATTTAATATTAGTTATTTTTACTTTTCCCTAGTTTACTTATTTATTATAAGGTTTTAAGGATATAAAATAGTTTTTATTAATTATATATTAAATAAATAGCGTCTTAAGGGGCGAATTTAAAAGGAATTAAAAAGTATTAATTTCTAAGAAAAAGAAAAGGGAAATTCTAGCTCCTTAAATACTTTTAAGAAGTAGATTTCCCTACTTTTAATCTATTTTACTAAGCTAGTTAGTAAGCTAAACTATAACTATTAATAATTAAAAATAAAAAATATACTATTTTTAGTATAATTAGAGTTTTATAAAAACTTTAAATATAGATTTAAATATAATATTAGTTATTTATTATTTATTAAATAATAATAATATATAACTTTACTAAAGTTTATAAAATATATAATATTATATTTTATATTATAATATATACTTCTATAGCTATATCTAATATAAAATTATTTATATATATATCTTTATTTTCTTTAATATTACTATTATTATTTTTATTAGTTATAGTAGTATTAAGTATATTAATAGGGGAATTTATTTTAATAGCTATATTAAAGTTTTTTAAATAATTAGATAAATTATTATTATAATTATTAGTTTTATTAGATTCTAAATTAAAATCTAATATAGAGACTTTAGTATTAAAGTCTCTAATAATAAAAGCCTTATTTAGAGGGTTATTATTAATTTTATTATTAAGATCTTTAGAAATATCCTAATTTTTAGGGGCTAAAACTAGATTTAAATAAAAACACTTATTAGTATTATAGCTAGTAATTTTATAGTTATTATATTATAATCCTTTAGTCTTTTTATAGTTATTTCTACCCTTAGTTACTTTATAAGACTTATTATTAAGGTTATTATTATTTTTATAATATTACCCCTTTTTATAAGTTTTATAATTAGTAACTAATATTTTTATTTCTTCTTCTTTAGAATTAATTCTTTTAGATTTATCTATAATATTACTAATTAAAGTAGTTATAATATAAGAATTTAATTTATTTCTAAGGTATTAAGTAATATTAGATATAAAACCCTTAAATATATTATTATTAAGCCTATTTAAAATCTAAGTTAATAATAAGTTTTTAGGAATATTTAATTTTTAAGCTTCTAACTTATTAGATATTTCTTTAATTTTATTAATATATTCCTTAATATTATTATAGTTAAATAATTTATTATTTAGGAAATCCTAAAATAATAGATTATTTAAAGTAAATCCTTTAGGATTATAGGTTTCTTTTAATATATCTTATATAGATTTAGTAGTTTCTATATATTAGATTTATATAAGAGGACTATCTTTAATATATAATAATATTAAACTAAAAGCTTTTTTAAATTTTTTTATAATAGGATTTTTATCTTCTATATTAGAATTATTATTATTATTTTTACTATTATTATTAATAAGATTTTTTATAATAGTATAGTTTTAATTTTTAGTAATTAGATAAATTTATATCTCAATTACTTAAGTAGTATAATTTATATTACTTTTAAGCTTAATAATAAAAAGGGACTTATTATTAGAAGAATTTATTTTTTAATATTAATAATAATATATTCATTATTTTTATATTAAAATAAAATAAAACTACTTAATTTTATATAAATAGGTTAAAATATAACTAATAGATATATATTTCTTAATAAATTATAAAACTAATAGATATTTATAATTCTATATAATATTTTATTATAAAAAGATATTTTATAATAGATATTATATAAAACTAAAATAATTTTATTTAATTAATTTATCTATTTCTAAATAAATAATCCTTTTAAGACTTAAAAAATAAAAATAAAAGTTCTTAAAAAATATACTTTTAATTCCTTATATAAAAATTCTAATATATTATCTTAATTTTTATAATAAAAATTCAAACCTTTATATTTTATATATTTATTATTAAGTATTATAGTAAAATAAAAAGCGTTTTTAAGTATATTAGATTTCTAAGAAGAATAACCTTTAAGCTTATAACTTATAAAAAAGTATATAATTAAAGTAATATTATTAGGAGTAATAATATTATATAGTATTATAAAAGGGGGAAACTTTTTATTTTATTAGTTATTATAATAAAATTCTTAATAATTAAAAATAACTATTTATAGCTAGTATAAATAGTTATTATTAATATAAAAGAAATAATACTAATAATAGTAATAATAAGTAAAAAGTAATAATAATAAGTAGTAATAATAGTTAAATAAATAAAACTATTAAATTACTTACTTTCTTAAAATCTATTCTAAATAGAAAAATCTATTATATATATAATATATATTTTCTTTATAAACTTTTACTTAGTTAGGTAATTACTTAATTAAGTAATTACTATAATAAGTAATTAACTATAAAAACTTTACTATAAAGTTAATTATTATAGCTTTATTTAATCTAATTTAAATATTTTAGATCTATAGTATTATTATAGTTATAGTTTATAGATTTATTATAGATTATTAATTTCTATTATTTTAGTTTTAAATCTTAATTTAATATTAACTTTTATTAATAATAACTATATTATTAACTTTAGGGAATTATTATTTTATTAATATATACTTTTTATAGTAACTAACCTAATATATAATTTTTATTTATTCTAGATAATTATAGGAATTACTATAATAAGTAATTTATATAATTATACTTTTTATTCTAATTAAATAAAGTTATAGTTAGTTTATTCCTTTTAGTTATATTAATATATAATTAATAGTTATAAAGATAGTTATTTAAGTATTAAGTATAGTTTTATTAGTTATATTAGTATTAGTAATTTTAGCCTTATATCTTTTTTATAGCGCTAGTTATATTTAGTTTTTACTTAAATTCTCCTTTAGGAGGTATTTAGTTAGGACTTAGTAGTTTTAGATCTATAAATAAATAACTAAAAGTATTACTATATAGAATAATATCTATATACTAAATAAAGCTTTTAAATTTAGTAATTACTTTTTTACTAATTAGCTATATATTATTAAAATAGCTATAGCTAAAGTTTTTATAAATACCTCTATAGGGGATTTTCTATATATTATAATTAAAGTAATAAATAATAGCTTTATATACTTCTATATAGAGGCTATATATATTTCTAGCTATCCTAAGGAGTAGCTTTTCTTTATATAAGCTTTCTATAATACTAAAGTAGAAGTAGCTTAAGTTTAGGCTTAATAAGGATTAGTAAGTACTTTTTATACTAATTAATAGAGAGAGCGTTACTAATAATAGTATAGCTAATAGTAGATAGTAAAGTAGTAATAAGGATATTATTTAATAATAGTATAAGTGATATATAAGAGAGAGGATAGGTTAATAGTTTAATAGTTAGTGTTAAGGAAGTTTTATAGCCTACCTTATAAGAAGGTCTATAGTAGATAAATCTAATAAGAGCACTTTAGCTAGTGCTTTATCTAATAAGAAGATTATAGTATATACTTAGAAGCTTAAAATAACTACTTATATTAAACCTAACTATATCTACTTATTATAGCTCTTAGTATTATATTAATAATAGCTTTATTATTAGTAAGGTTAATAGCCTCACTTATATAACTTATAGAGATAGCCTTATAAGGTTAGCTATATAAAAGCTTATCTTAGTTATATACTTAAGATACTATTTATACTAAGCTATAACTTATTTCTTATTATATAAACTACTTAGATTTCTATAAGTAAACTACTTAGATTCCTATAACTTTATAATATATTCTATTCTATTTAATTTATAAAGCTTTATACTATAAAGCTTTACTTAAAGTATACTTTAAAATATTAGAATTAATACTAACTATAAGGCTAGCTTTATTATAATTAGTAAGATAACGCCCTTTAATATATAAAGCTTAGTAAATAGGATAATTATAGCTATATCCTACTTTATAATCCTAAAAGCTAACGTTATAGCTATAGCTTATACCTATTTACTATAGTAAATCTTACTAGAGGAAGTAGCTATATTTACTACTAATCTTAGCTATTATACTTACTTTAATAATATCTTTAGTAGGATTATATAGTTAGTAAGTTAATTAGGTTTAAATTAAGAATATTACTAATAATTATAGAACTATAAGGATATTAGCTTAATTAATAAAAAGCTTAAACTATAGTAATAATATAATAGCTTCTAAAAATATTATAATAGATATTAGCTTTAGAAGGTATAATATAAGCTATAGAAAAGATAGCTAAGTTAATAGAAAGTATATATAAGAGTTAGAAGAAAAGTTAAAATATTAAAGAAAGTTTATAGTAATTAAATTAAGTTAAAGTTATAAAATTATTATTAAAATAATATTAAAAGTAATAAAATTATCTAATAGATAGTGTATATTGCTACGCGCATAGGGGGAAATAGGACTAAAGCTAGAGATAGTAATCTATAGGAAATTATATAATTAGTAAGCTATTAGCTAAAGGGGTAAGTTAGAGGTTATTATAGTATAAGTTCTAAGTAAAAATTATAATAAGTAGCTAGAGGCTATTTAATAGTTAGTAATTAAGTAATTAAGTAATTAAGTAATTATAAACTATATTATTACTAAAGTGAAGTTAAAGATAGTGAAGTTATCTAGCAGTATATATATAAGTGTAGCTAAGGTTAAGAGAGGGATATAGTTAGAGGCTTAAGAGGTTATTAAGGATTATATAACTAAAGGCTATATATATTATTAGGAGGTGTGGAGTTAGGAGGTTTATTACCCTAAGTAGGTAAAAATTATAGTGAATAGCTAGAGGCTAAGATTATATTATAATTAGAGTTTTACTATTTAAGTAGTAAGTTTTAGCTAATTAAGTAGTATTCTACTTTTTTAACTAATAAGATTATTATTATAGCAAAATATTAAAGATATTAGAAAATAGTATATTATATAATTATTTAATTTTTTATTAATTTAAATTTTTATTATAGTAATTAATAGATCTTAATAAACTTAATTTTTAGCTTTTTTAGTAGAAAGGTTATTAGGGTTACTATATTTATTTTTTATACTACTTTATATATATTTTTACTATAATCTATTATACTTTATTATTTTAGTTTTTTAAATGCTTTTATAGTTTTCTTAGAGCCTCTAGCTGTTCACTGTGATTTTTACCTACTTAGAGCAACAGACCTCCTAACTCCACGCCTCCTAATAATATATACAGCCTTTAGTTATATAATTATAATCTCTAACCACCTCTCCTAACCTCAGCTATACTTATATATATATATAACTTCACTATTTTTAACTTCACTTTAGTAATAATATAGTTTATAATTACTTAATTACTTAATTACTAACTACTGAACTATTAACCTATCCTCTCTCTTACATATTATCTATACTACTAATACTATCCCTATTACTACTTTGCTATTCGCTATTTATTACTATTATTATAGTCTTTTTATTTAATTAAGCTAGCTAACGCCTTTATAGCTATACTATTATTAGTAATACTCTCTCTATTAGTTAGTATAAAGCGTACTTATTAATATTCCCCTATTAGGCTTATATTAAGGCTTAAGCTATATCTACTTTAGTATTATAGAGGGTTTATATAAAGAAGAGCTACTTTTTAAGATAGTTAGAGATATATATAGCCTCTACGCTAAAGCTATTAGGTCTTCTTATTACTATAATTACTTAGTAAATAGGATCCCCTAGAGGGGTATTACTAAAAGTTCTATTTAATATAACTTTAATAAAGTACTTCTAATTAGGGATAGAGTATATACTAAACTTAAGAGTTTTATCTAATATATAAATATTATTCTATATAGTAATATCTCTAGCTATATTTTTAAAAAAAAGTATGTTTTATATAGGGTTAATATTCTTATATTCTTTATATAGTATAGATATTATAAAGATACTTTAGGATTTATTATAAGTTAATAAGGAAGAGGAAGAGGGAAGGGTATAAAGTCCTATACGTAGAGCTTTTTATACTTCTAGCTATAAGAACCTCTTATAATAACCTCTTTAGTTAAGGAGTTATCTCTATTTAGTAGCATTTATAGCACCTTACTAAAAGGTTTAGTGAAGCTATTATTAGCTAAGCTATAAGAGCCTTAATAACCCCTTTAGCCTTAATATAATTAGCCTTACTATATATAGCACTACTAGCCTTATGCTGCGTAGCTAGCGCTATTACTATTCTACTAGTCTATTTAGCTAAAGTGTATATTTAACTTTATAATATTTAGAGGTTTACCTACTAGTAGGAACGTATAAGGTTTTTATACTATTTTCTTTAATTAGTAGAAAGTATAAGTTAAAATGCCTATATAATATTTCTAGAATTATACCTACATATAGGGTGAATTTTACTATAGTCTTTTTGCGGGGGGGCTGCGTTATAACTATAAACTTAATAGTTTTCTTAGTATTATTAATAATAATATTTCTAATCTCTTATTTATCTAATTATTATAATAAACCTTTTTAATATTTAGTAATACTAATAATATTAGAGGTATTATTAGTATACTTTAAGATAGTTTATTATTAGAAGAGTACTTAAATACTAATTAATTATATTAGATACTCTACTTAATAAGCTATAATATTAGATTTTTTGCTTTTTTTAGTATTTTCAGCTTTAATAAACTTAGAGAGGGTAAGTTATTAATAATACTATTTAATAATATTACTAAAGCTAATAATATTATTTTATAAAGCTAGCTATATAGTAACTTTATAATTAATAGATTTTTAATCTTAAGGAAAATATTAATTAGATCTTAGTTTATATTATTAGTAGTAGCTTTAAAAGATTAAAAATATAATATATTAAAGGTTAATATAGCTATTAAGTTAAATATATATTATATTTTATTATAACTTTACTTTCTTCTTTAAGGATCTTAAGGATTATATAAGTATAAAATAGTTTATATTAATTAGTAAAGTAGCTATAGTAATCTAATAGATTAAGTAAGTTAAAATTAACTTAAAGAAGTATTACTATTAGAGTAATTTTATATTAATAAGCTATTAGATTAAATACTTACTAACTAATATATTTAGGTATCTCTTTTAGTTAGTTAATTTAGCTAAAGTATTAATACTTAGCTTTAATATTATAGATAGCTTAACGCTATATATAGTTATTCTCTTTATTCTTAAGTATTTTATTAATAGATTAAATAACTATAAAGAGGTTTAATATACTACTAATAATATATAACTTAAAGTTTTTATAAGCTATCTCTATAAGTAAGTTTATATATATATTATAGTTCTTATTAAGGTTAATAAAATATTATGCTTATTAATTTTTAATTAGTAAGTAAGTATAATTAATATACTTATATATAGCTTATTAATTATTAAACTCTTTATATAGATATTTTAAAGTATTATTAAAGTTATTAATAGTATTACTATAGATAATAAACTATTAAAGCTTTATAAAGCTATTATAAATATACTTAACTTCTATATTAATAAGCTAATAAAAAGTAAATATCTTATTAGTATAAGCTATTTTATTAAAAGTAATAGTAATAAGGTTATAAAATATAGTAGTTATAATAACTTAATCCTTTTTTTTAGTATTAACTACTTACTTTATATAATACTTATCTCTAAAACTACTAAGTCCTAACTAAGTACCCCCTAAAGGAGAATTTAAGTAAAACTAAATATAACTAGCGCTATAAAAAAATATAAGGCTAAAATTATAAATACTAATATAATTAGTAAAACTATACTTAATAATTAAATAACTATCCTTATAACTATTAATTATATATTAATATAACTAAAAGAAATAAAATAACTATAACTTTATCTAATTAGAATAAAAAGTATAATTATATAAATTACTTATTATAATAATTCCTATAATTATCTAAAATAAATAAAAACTATATATTAAGTTAGTTACTATAAAAAGTATATATTAATAGAATAATAATTCCCTAAAGTTAATAATATAGTTATTATTAATAAAAGTTAATATTAAGTTAAGATTTAAAACTAAAATAATAGAAACTAATAATCTATAATAAATCTATAAACTATAACTATAATAATATTATAGATTTAGAATATCTAAATTAGATTAAATAAAGTTATAATAATTAATTTTATAGTAAGGTTTTTATAGTTAATTACTTATTATAGTAATTACTTAATTAAGTAATTACCTAACTAAGTAAAGGTTTATAAAGAAAAAATATATTATATATATAATAGATTTTTCTACTTAGAATAGATTTTAAGGAAGTAAGTAATTTAATAGTTTTATCTATTTAACTACTACTACTACTTATTATTACTACTTTTTACTTATTATTACTATTATTATTATTATTTCTTTTATATTAATAATAACTATTTATATTAGCTATAAATAGTTATTCTTAATTATTAGGAATTTTATTATAATAACTAATAAAATGAAAAGTTTCCTCTTTTTGTAATATTATATAATATTCCTACCCCTAATAATATTACTTTGGTTATATACTCTTTTATATTATCCTTCTTAATATTAAACTTATTAAGAGGGACTTCTTTATTACTTTATTACTTATATTTAATATTTAAGTTAATATTAATATTAATATAGAAGATATAAAGCTAGAGATATATATTTAGGTAGATATTCTTAATAATATTATATAAAGCTTCTTTATAATTAGTAATAGTAATAAGAAGTATATAAGTACTAACTTCTTAATAGATAGATTTAAAGGATCTAATAAGCTAGTTATAGCTTTTATAGTATTTAGTTAATATAAAAGTAATATTAATATTATATAATAAACTAATATCTATAATATTAATAACTTAAAAGAAAGATATCTTAAAATAGTTTATTTTATATATATTATTAAAGCTAAAAACCTCTAGAAACCTTTTATATATATATATATATATATATACTATAAATAGGTCTAAAAGAAGGTTTCTAGCTAATTAAAGTTATTAGTATTTTATAAGACTTTATACTTAAAGTTATACTACTATAATTAATAAAATAGAGTTTAAATAGTAGTCTTACTACTAAATACTTTAAGTTTATAGTTATAACACAGCCCCCCTATAAAAAAACTATAGTAAAATTCACTTTATATATAGGTATAATTCTAGAAATACTATATAAGTATTTCAACTTATACCCTCTACTAATTAAGGAAAATAATATAGAAACCTTATATATTCCTATTAGTAAGTAAACCTTTTAAATATTACTATATAAAGTTAAATATACGCTCTAGCTAAATAGACTAATAGAATAGTAATAATATTAGCTATATAAATAAAGCTAGTAGTACTATATATAGTAAGGCTAATTATATTAAAGCTAAAGAGGTTATTAAAGCTCTTATAATAATAGCTTTACTAAACCTTTTAGTAAAGTGAATACTACTAAATAGAGATAACTTCTTAACTAAGGAGGTTATTATAAGAGGTTTTTATAGCTAGAAGTATAAAAAGCTCTATATATAAAGCTTTATACCTTTCTTTCTTCCTCTTCTTTATTTTATAACTTATAATAAATCTTTTATAATATTTACACTATATAAAGGATATAAGAATATTAACCTTATACTAAATATACCCTTTTTTAAGAAAATAGCTAAAATTATTACTATATAATATAATATCTATATAGTAAATAAAGCTCTTAAGTTTATTAAATACTCTAACTCTAATTAAAAGTAGTTTATTATAATAGTATTAAATAGAGTTCTTAAAAATACTTCTAAGAAAGACCTTTTTTATACTATAATTAAAGTAATAAATACTTTTAATAGCTTTAAAATAGAGGTTATATATATCTCTAGTTATCCTAAAAAGTAGTTTTTCTTTATATAAACTCTCTATAATACTAAAGTAGATATAGCTTAAGCTTTAGTATAAGCTTAATAAAGCTTATTAGTAAGTATACTTTATATTAACTAATAGAGAGAGCGTTACTAATAATAGTATAGCTATTATTAAGCTTATTAGCTTAATATACTACTTTATTTATAGATAATATAAAGTATATTAAAGGTGTTAGCTAGCTTAATTAAATAAGAAGACTGCTTAAACTATTTAAGTTAATAATATATTAAATAGCTAATATATAAGGCGCTATTTACTAATAATAATAATAACTTAATAGTAGATAGTAAAGTAGTAATAAAGATAATATTAATAGTATAAATAATATATAAGAGAGAGGATAAGTTAATAGTTTAGTAGTTTATAATAATTAAGTAATTAAGTAATTATAAACTATATTATTACTAAAGTAAAGTTAAAAATAGTGAAGTTATATATATATATATAAGTGTAGTTAAGGTTAAGAGAGATAGTTAGAGACTTAAGAGGTTATTAGGCTAGTTAATTATATAACTAAAGGCTATATATAATATTAAGAGGTATAGAGTTAAGAGGTCTATCACTCTAAGTAGGTAAAAATTATAGTAAACAGCTAGAGGCTTAAAAAAATCTTATAAGTAATAATAAAATAATATTTATAAAATATAAAAATTAAGATATATAAAAGAAAGAAAATTTCTATAGGAGAGCTTATAAAAATTCTACTCTTATTTATATTAAAAAAATACTTATTTAATTAGTTTATTTAATAGTAATATAATTTATTAAGTTTATAGTTATACTATAGCCTCCTTATAAAAAAACTACAGTAAAATTCACCCTATATATAGATATAATTTTAGAAACACTATATAGGTATTTTAACTTATACTCTCTACTAATTAAAGAAAATAATATAGAAACCTTATATATTCCTACTAATAAGTAAAGCTTTTAAATATTATAAAGTTAAATATATACCTTAGCTAAATAGACTAATAGAATAGTAATAGCATTAGTAAGGCTAGTAGTATTATATATAGTAAGGCTAATTATATTAAAGCTAAAGGGGGGCTGCTAGCCTTATATTATAAAATTTAACTAGTATTAACTACAAAAGCTAGACTAGTCCCCTCGCCCTCTACTAATAACCTTTAGGTTATATAACTACTTAGATATCTTTTTTACTTCTACGCTCTTCTATTAGTCCTTTAGAACTTTAACTATTATAATAAGCTAAGTTAACTATCTTCCTCTAGCTACCTCTATCTCTATTAGTCTCCTCTATCTCTTATACTATATTTAATCTATGCCTATCTTCCTCTCCTCTGCTATTTAGACGTCTACGCTATAAGCTCTACTAAGTGTAGAGGCCTTAAGGCCTCTATATTATTACGCTATTTAAATAATATCTTTTACCTTATTATATAGTCTTAATAACCTTACTACTATTAGCTATACTTTTACTATATTTACCCTTCCTAACTTACTAACTACTTAAGCTACTTTAGCTATCTTAAAGAAGCTTATAAGGTATTTATAAGCGTTAAGATTATTATTAGTAGCCTTAACTATATCTATATTAATCTTAAAGCTATATAACTCTAATATATTATACTTATTAGCTATTTTAAGTAAGTATTTCTAAGTAAATTTAAGTAGAGTTTTTTTATTAATATATAAAAAGTTATTATACTTAGAACTCTTAATTTTATTTACTTTAGTTTTATAGATTAAGTTATCTAAAGTAGCTTTATTTAGCTTATATATAGGTATAATAAGGGGGAAAGATATTATAGTTATTATATATATAAGAAGATATAAAGAATAAGCTTAAGGTTTTATTTAAATAGTTAAGTTCTTATACTATAGCTATAAGAACCCTTTTAGCTATATAAAGAGTTACACTATTAAGTTTATACCCTTAAGTATAAGTTTAAGCTATTATTAAACTTTAGCTACTATAAGTGCTATTAGTATTCTGCATTATAGATAACACCTTTATAATATTATAAATAATATACTTATAAATAATAGTATTATAAATAACGCTCTTACTAGTATATTTTACTACTTTACTACCTACCTACTTACTCTCTTCTACTAAGGATAAGTTAAGCTAAGTATTAATAACTAGTTATACTAAGATTTATTTATTTACTTTATTAAGATTAGGTATAAGTTAAAGTGCTACTATTAGGTTTTAATATTATAAAAAAAAAGTATAGAGTGAACTGTAATACTTACTTATATAGGTTAACTAGACTATTAATATTAAAGCTAAAGGGGTTATTAAGGCTCTTATAGTAATACTACTAAATAGAGATAACTCTTTAACTAAAGAGGTTATTATAAGAGGTTCTTATAACTAAAAATATAAAAACCTTTATTATATATAAAGCTTTATACCCTTCTCTCTTCTTCTTCTTTATCTTTAAACTTATATTAATAACCTATCTTTATAACCTATAATAAATCTTAAAATATCTTTATAATATCTATACTATATAAGGAATATAAAAATACTAACCTCTTATAAAATCCACCTTTCTATAAGTAAATAGCTAAAAGTATTACTATATAAAATAATATCTATATATTAAATAAAACTTTTAAATTTAATAAATACTCTAATTTTAATTAAGAGTACTTTATTATAATAGGATTAGATAAAACTTTTAAGAATACTTCTAAAAAGAACTTTTTTTATACTATAACTAAAGTAATAAATACTTCTAATAGCTTTAAAGTAAAAGCTATATATATTTCTAGCTATTTTAAAAAATAGCTTTTTTTTATATAAACCCTCTATAATATTAAAGTAGATATAACTTAAGCTTAAGTATAACCTTAATAAGGTTTATTAATAAGTATACTTTATACTAAATAGAGAGAATATTACTAATAATAATATAGTTACTATAAAAGTACTAACTAGCTTAATTAAATAAGAAGAATAATAGATAGTAAAATAGTAATAAAGATAGTATTAGTAATATAAGTAATATATAAGAGAGAGGATAAGTTAATAGTTTAATAGTTAGTAATTAAGTAATTAAGTAATTATAAACTATATTATTACTAAAGTGAAGTTAAAAATAGTAAAGTTATTAACTAATATATATATATATAAGTATAGCTAAAGTTAAGAGAGGTAGTTAGAGAGATTATATAACTAAAAGCTATATATATTATTAAGAAGTATAGAGTTAAAAGGTTTATTGCTCTAAATAAGTAAAAATTATAGTGAACAGCTAGAGGCTACTTAAAATATTATAAACTTAGCTAATTATTAAAGTTTATATAAGAGATTTAGAAGTTAATTAAACTATTAATATTAAAAATAAAAAACTAAATTTATAAATAAAAAAGCTTCTATAAAGTAAAATAAAGAGATTTTAATTAAAAATAAAGTTTTTATATTAATAATATTAATAATTCTAAATCTAATAATATTAAATTATAATAACTTATTTAATATCTCTTTATCTTTAATTATTAATTTAAATATATTAAAGCTTAAGTATATAATATATACTAAATCAAGCTATATCTAATAATTATAGTTTATATAAAATCTAAATAGAATATCTATTTATTTTTTAAAAGTTTTAAGTTTTCTTTTAGTTTTTAATTAAACTATATAGTTAATATAGTTTATAAACTATTATAAATATAAATATTAAAATTCTATTTTAATCCTTAAGTATACTTTTTAATATATATAGTAATATACTACTTCTAATAACGTCTTTTTATTTAGTAATAATTAATTAGTAAATAAGCTTAAATCTTTTTATAAAGCTATATAAAGTTTTATTATTTAATTTAGATCTTTAAGTTTTAATAACTAATAAGCTAAATATTTAGCTATATAAGAGATATTATTAAAATTTATAATTTTTACTAACTAATTAATAAATAGTTTAGTATTTAATATAGCTAAGTTAAAGTTATATTCTTTAAATTAAGAGGAATATATAAGTAGAGATTAGCTATATATATATTAAAGCTTCTAATTAAAAGAATTAATATAGTTATAATCTTTAAGTTATACTACTATTTAATAAATCTTAAGTTATAAGTTAGATTAATAAGTATATATAAGGATACTTTCTTAATAGCTATATTTATAGCTATATAGAAGGTTATATCTATAGCTATACTTATAGCTATACCTATAGCTTTATTTATAGGCTTATTTATAGCTAATATAATAGCTATATTAATACTTATAAGTAAGGCTATTAATTAAGTATATTAATTTACTTATTTATATACTATTTTTTATTAAAACTAAGTTTAATTAAATAAAAATACCTAATTATAATAAATTTTATTTATTTACTTTTTTAAAATTAAATATAAGTTATAATCTTACTATTTATATAAAAGTAATATAATATTAATATTAATATTAAGTAAATTATAATATTTATTTATATAAACTAATTAAAATACTAAATATAATATTAAATTTAGTTTTTAATTAATAAACTTTTAATAAGTACTTATTATTAAACATTTTATAGTTAATTTAATAAGCTAAAATATAATAGTAAGTATATAAATAATAGCTAATATATAATAAATTTAAATTTAAATTAATTAATATTAACTTATAAAAAGAAAAAGTTAAAAGTAAGAGTATAAGTAAATATAAGCTTTATAAGTACGCTTAATATACTTATTATAAGTTATATACTTAAGTATATAATACACCCTAAAGTAAGTATAACGCTAGTATTATAATAAAAAATATTATATATTCCTCTTTTTTTAAAAAATACTATATATTCTTTATTAAACAGAAGATATAATATTTTTTCATAGGGCATTTTAAACTTATTTAAATATAAAAACCATTTATAAGTAGACCTCTATCTGCTATTCTTACTATCATTTAAAGTACACATGTTATATGCTCTTATTTTAAGCATCCGTGGTCTGCTAGTTTTACTGATCAGCCTACTTACCCCTCGCCCTAATCTACATGTGGATAGGCTTTGAGTAGGTGGCCATAGCAGCCTCCTTGAAGGCCTCAGCAAGAGTGGGATGGGCATGGCAGGTACGTGCGATATCCTCACTGGACGCTCCATACTCAAGTGCCAGCGTAGCCTCCGCAATCATCTCGCCCGCATTAGGCCCAACGATGTGCACTCCAAGGAGCCTGTCGGTTTCAGGGTCGGCAAGCATCTTGACCATGCCCTCAGTGTCCATGTTGGTCTTGGCGCGAGAGTTGGCACTGAATGGGAAGGAACCGACCCGGTAAGGGATGTTCTGGGACTTCAGATCCTGCTCGCTCTGACCGACCCAGGCAACCTCGGGATACGTGTACATGACGGAAGGGATGACACCATAGTTGACGTGACCGTAGCCCTTCTTGATGTACTCGACCACGGCAACAGCCTCTTCCTCAGCCTTGTGCGCAAGCATGGGCCCGAAGGTTGCGTCGCCCACACAGCGGATGTGGGGGATCTTGGTGCGGTATTCGGAATCGATGATGACGCGTCCTCGCTCATCCACCTCCAGGCCGATGTTCTCGAGGCCAAGACCTCCGGTGTAAGGCCTACGGCCAATGGCGACAAGGACAACTTCAGCGTCAATCTAGAACTAACGTTAGAACCATCTCGCTATTCGCATCCCGAAAAGAGGTACGTACGGTCTCGGGCTTGCCACCTTTGGCAGCGTCAACCTCCAATTTCACATTGTCGCCGCTCTTGTCACCGCCCACGACTTTGGTGCTGGTCTTGAAGTTGATACCCTGCTTCTTCAAGATCTTCTGAGTGCTCTTTGAGATCTCGGCGTCCATTCCGGGGCCACCGATCTGGTTGAGAAACTCGACAACTGTGACCTTGCTTCCCAGTCGGGACCACACAGAAGCCATCTCCAAACCAATAATGCCACCTCCAATAACGACAAGAGACTCGGGTATCTTTTCCAGGGCAAGCGCGCCGGTGCTGGTGACCACACGCTTTTCATCAATCTCCAAGCCGGGGAAGGGAGTCGCCTCACTTCCAGTGGCAATCAGGATATTCTTTCCGCGAACCGACGTCTCGCCGCCGTCATTCAGGTCGACCTTGATCTCGTTCTCGTTGACGAAAGAGCCAGAGCCCTTGATGTACTCAACACCGTTTTTCTTGAAGAGGAACTCGACGCCCTTGGTGAGGCCACCAACTGCAGTGTCCTTGGCCTTCATGAACTGCTCCAAGTTCAACTTGACGTCGGCGACGTCGATCCCGCGGTTTTTGGTGTCGTGCTTGATGGTATGGTAGAGGTGAGAGTTGTTGAGAAGTGCTTTGGAGGGAATGCAGCCGACGTTAAGACAGGTTCCGCCGAGGGTGCCGCGCTTCTCAATGCAGGCGACCTAAAGACAATCTCAGTCAGTCGCACTGCTAACCGGATATCTTGACTGCGCAGCGCGCAACGCGGGTTACCTTCATGCCCTCTTGGCCAGCCTTGATAGCAGCGACATAGCCAGCGACACCGCCACCAATGATGACCAGATCCTTCTCTTCTGTAGGCGCAAAGACGTCAGCTGATGTCATCTTTGGCGCACCGTTATGTTCCTTTCCAGGAGATCGTTCAGGCACAGGATTCTTCACCCACCAGAGGCAGAGGCGTAGGCTCGACTCCATCTTGAAAGCTGAGAGGGCACAACGGCGGGCAGACTAGTGGAAGACAGTGTGAGCGTCATGAACCGTGACATGAGTGATGCAGGCACACGGCGAAGTCGGAGAAGAGAGGAAGCCTCACGAGGTGTGTTTCCTGAATGCCGACTTGGCCGCGGTACGGGGTATCAATCGAGTGGACAGCATGGCGGTAGCTGAGACGGGATGGCGAATCGGCGATCAATTGAAAGGAGCTCAGAAGGAAACGAACGGGAGGGGGAGGTGCGAGAGGGAAGGAAAGAGATTGTTGCGGCACTTGTTCCCTAAGGTGTGTGGATGAGTGGGATAGTTGAATTGACGGGACGGCTCAGTCTAATGTTGGGCAAGCTTCGGATCGAATTGGAGCTTCCCTCATCAATCATGGGACGGGGGTGATGAATTTTACGTCTGCCGGGGCGGGCACGTCCAGTACCTAGCCTGGATCCAGTCTCCAGCGGTTGGGTTTGCAGGGATGGAGGTCGCGCATATACGTGTTAAGCGCATAACCCCGATATCCCCTTGCGGAACTATGCAATCTAGAGGCCGCTGCTCCCAACGTTCTCCTCCATTCCGTATCATACGCCTCCGTCATCTCCCGCGTCCAGGCGATCTTAGCCGCAACCCGCCCGGCTACCCTTCCGTCCATACCTACTTCGGCGTCTGTCACGGATACGGCGCCGATTCCCCGGCTAAAGGACGAGAATTACCATGAAGCCTGATCATGTCAGCAACAGCCTGGAACATGCTGGCACCAGCCCATGGGCTTGCCATACGGAGGTTCAGGCCACATCTTTGATCTGCAGCAATTTGCTTGTTGCTAGAAGAGCATTGCCGCCGTTGGACGTTACTGGTAGGGTTCACCAAATGCTTCTTTTTTTTCGGGAACACATCGCGGGACTGGATACACCACCACGCGACCTATGCTACGCTGCCGTATCAATATGCGATTGTTGCACACGCTCATACGGAAGTCACGTCCACTCGCCCGCCTTCTGAGGCTTGATATTTGACGTCTTTTCTTCTTGTTTTTCTTCCCTGGTTCTTCTATCTACCTGTGATCATCGTTTGTAGGCCTTCGTAAAAGCACCTCGGCAGCCTTGCAAGCCAATTTCACCCTCCTGGCGTCTTTCTTGCCGTCAACAAGATCTGTATCTCGCACCTTTTCCCGCAAGAAGTACGCAATGCTTCGAGCGAGCTCGGGCGCCAGCCCGCTGCTAAACGGCACCCCGAGAGCCTGCTCTAGAGTCTTGTCTTTGGCCCGACTGCACTCTTGAAGCACAGTGATGAGCAACACTTCGACGAAAAGACTTGTCGTGTCCTTTACGTAGGCAAGATTCAGGGCTTTGAGAACACCGAGACTCACAGAACCATCAGCAACTAGGCTGCCCATCATCTTGGCTGTGTTGATAAGCCTGCGATCGTCCGTGGCCTCCTCATCCTCATCCTCTGGTTCCTGCCCGAATAACGGCTCGCCGAGCCGTCGAAAAAGGGTCCATATTGTGTCTTGGAACGCGTACTTGATGCGCGAGTCACCACAGAACTTCTTAGCTACAAGGGTGTAGTAAGGGTTGTAGTGCTGCTGCGCTCCAGAGCATTGGATGAGCACATTCGGCACCTCGCGTTTATTGTACTTGTTGAGTTTGAGCTTCAGAATGCGCATGTATGCGTCCTGATAGTCAGCTGCCGCAACGAGGGCAACGAAAATCGCACGCCGAACATCCGTATTCATGCCTTGCTCTCGTGCAAGCTGTGCATAGTCGAGGGTTATGAGATCGTCGGCATCGGCGACCACAAGATCGTCACCCTCGTCAGTGAAGTCATGGCCGTCGTCCGTATTCTTCGTGAAACCTCGAGTATTCTGGACGTCCGCCTCTGAAGGTCCTACGCCAGCCCAGCTGGCTCCCACAAGCCACCATTTGCCGGTCTTATCCGCATTTTCAATATCCCGTAAGCCAATTCGTAGTGGTTCCGTGGCCTTCAGCTTTTGAGTATCAAGTGAACCCAGAACCTTTTTCATGCGTGTGACATGGTCGTTGAGAATGACCAAGTCCTGTGTGCCGGCCTTCAGTTTGTTGTTCTTGAGGTCGCTGATAGTCTCGATCATGAATTTCGTCCGGACCGTGACGTTACTCTCCCCAATCTTAGCGACTGCAGGACGCATCAGGCTGACAATGTCTTTGAGGGCCAACGGGTCATCTTTTCGCAACTGGGGCCCAGCTACGCGAACGACCCGGAGCAAGAGCTCAGCGTTAAGCTCTGAGAGGTCGCCCAGTAGAAGCCGCACAATGTCGAACATAAGATTGCTGCCAATCACGCGAAAAATGTACGTCTCCGCGAGGACTGTGATCAAATTGGATGTCTCTTTTGTGGGAACCTGTTGCTGGCTAGCGGCGGTCGTCGCCTTCTTCCTCTCTTGTTGAAACCGCTCCACCGATGTCGTCAGAAAGTGTGCCGCAAAGTCAATGCCGATGACCTTATAAAGAGCAGCGACAAAACCAGCGGACAGAACTAAAAGGGTGTCGGGTTTGCTTGTGGGGTCGCAAATCTGAGCCATCAGTAGTTCCGTCAAAATGCTGTTCGTATGGCCTCTCGGATAATCACGGTAGACTTTCTCAATCTCACCGACAATCGATACCAAGTTTGCTTCTGCAACTCTGTTGACGGGACCCTGCAACTTTCTGCGAATCTGGGCCTCGAGGTTGGTGTCGCCTCCCACTCTGGCTCGCATTGATGGCGGTATGTACTTTGAGGACTGTGTGCCAGCAGCGACTGGTGGCAAATATGGATTTTCCCTGACCCGTCTAGGAGCTGTTGGCATCTCCTCCGAATCCGAACCGAAACCAACAAAAGATTGCTGGTCACCCAAGTCGTCATCGTTGACGCCTTCCGCATCGTCATCACTAATGTCCTCGTCACTCTCCTCTGCTGAATCGCTCAAATCATCGTCCTCCGACGGCTCGTCGCCTTGGTCGAAGACTCTGTCATCTTCACCGCTTTCTGCAGCATATGCCGCGTCGTTTCGAGATCGGTTCGCGTTCCTCCGCTTTTGCGCAAGCCATTGCTTGTATTCACTGGTCTGCTTCGCTTCCTCGTCCTCGCCGCTGCCGTTGCTTAAATCGCCAAGCAGGTCCACCAACCCGTCATCTTTAAAGGCCTGGGGCAGTGATTTCCGACCCTTTCTGAGACCCAACTTTCGTTCAAGTTGCTCAATCTCAGCATTGTCTTGGGCTAGCCGGTCACGAACGGCACGCGACGGTTGTTTCATGGCGGGCTGTTCGCCCTTGACATCGTCGGCATACTCGGGAGAGCTCCTCTTGCGCTTCTTGGAGGCAGACAGCGGCGAGGCGCGCGGTTTCATCATCTGTAGGTGGCTGTCGGCGCGACGGTCTGTGTCGTTCAAACCACCAGCGTCGTCATCGTCATCGTCATCCTCATTCTCTGGCCCCCGTGCATGGTGGCGTTTGGTTAAATGCGAATCGTGTAAAAATAGGGATTGGCGCTGCTTCTTGGACTGTCTTTCAGATTTGCGACGGTCCTTCCTGTTCTGATCTTGGCTTTTCCACCGCCCGCGAGATCGAGATGCACTGGGCTCGCCCGGAGCCCCAATCTCTTGGAGGAGCTTCGGCGGCAAAGAAAGCTGCTTGGGAGGCATTGTCGGGGAGGGTTTACAGGATTGAGGCCAATCACCAGATTGGGTCCCTTAAGTAAGACGACGAGGGACGCCAAGATCGAGTGCAAAGGTAGAGGCGGCAGGAAAAGCGAAAAGATATGTGATAATTCTGACTTTCTTTTCAAGGTCTTCATAAAGCGTCGCCTGTTGGAACTTTTCTATGGAGCACGGACCCAGTGGAGACTGGCGACGTGAACACTGCAAAGGAATGACAGGGATGCGGCCAGCGCTAACCTTAAAGCACCTAGCCCCAGGTATCAAGGCGCAAATCCAGGGCTGGGCGCACGGGGTCCTTGACCAGATCAATTTGGCGGGGCATTTGATATGCTCAACGACGTCTCTCTTCTTGCGGACCCAAGGTTGATGAGAACGCAACATCCAACAAGCGGCCTGCAGACTGGATCATGGCTCGTCATTTGAGCCACGACGAAGTATGTGTCTCGGCCTTTTTTTTTCTTCTTCGTCTTCTTCTTTTTCATAACTTGTCTTCACCCGCATCACGCGCAGGCTGAGCTGACCGAGTTAGTTCTTCGACAAGCTAGCCGACCTTTTCGAGCAGCGCAAGAGCAAAGGCCATGGCTCCATCTTCCTCGTTCAGAAGCGACGTATGCAAATGAGCCCGGGACAGGAGAGTACAATTGCACTAACATCGGCGTCCTTAGTCTCCTACGGACAAGATGTTCCCGTTGCGACAGATACCGATCCGTTTCCGGACTTAAACCCAACGAAACCCTTACCCGTGCTGGTCCGCGCCTCCAACGGCAAATCCAAAATACACCGAGATGCAAAGATTAAATTGTCGACTGTTGTGGAGGTTGATGCCTTGGACGCCTTCTACGCTCGATATGCCGACCTGTGCAAGAGCGGGATGACTGCTCTCAAGCCCAGGGACAGAAGCAAGAAGAAGGCAAAGGCCCGAAGAAAGAAGGGAGGAGCGCCAACAGTTACTGCGTCCTAATGAATCACGTACGACTTTAGAGCAACATTCAACAGCCCGGGCAAGGAGCCCCACGAATTGTTTGCGCAACATAGCCATCGGGTGAAAATCGAGCTGGAGACGATCAGGAAGAAAATGGAGGAAGGTCAGACCGGACAGGACTGACTGCGAACCCGAATCCCTCCCACTGTTCTGACGGCCTTGGTTTTCTTTTCTTTTTTTGGCTGCAATTCTCCAGCTGACGATGGGATGTAAGCGAGCATGTTTTACAGACCATTTACTGAAGGGTATTCATCCCGGGATTGCTACCATGCAGATATACATTCAGACGCAGATAGCCCCCGCGTGTTCGGCCAGATGTTGGGAACGAACCGGAAGGCCATATTCTTGTGTAAAGCAGATGGCAGATCCTACGAGTCCAACTCCGCGTCTTCATGCCCCACAGCGCTATTTGCCTGATGAACCAGTGCTGTAGTCACCGGGCAATGCTCCATATCCAGAGCAGAAATAAGCGTCATCATCAAATGCTTCCAGTGCCTCCCTGACTCGTGTACATGCTCCGCACTCACTTCGCCCTGGCCTTTTTGGATTTCCTACATACATACACAAGCTCTCTGGACATCGGGATGTTGGGTCGCTGCTTTCACAACTTGCTAGTTTCTTGCGGCTCACCCATCTCGCGCCACAGGTTGGGCATTTGTGTAGATGAAGCTCGCACATTTGCTCTTTGTTTTTGGGTACGCAATACTGATAGGTCCAATGCTGTGGATATCATGCAAAAGCTTAACCTCTTGCATTGTGGCAATGTCGGGCTTATATGTGAGATTGAGTCGTGGGCAGGCTGGCGAAACGAGAATCGCGGTTAGCACACCCCCTTGCTGCAAGAAGGCCGTGAAGCTGATCGGAAGTGCCGATGGAATGAATATGCAACCAGCCAGCCGGCGTTCCTGTGGATGTGACGCACCGAGTGATGACTAGAGGTGCGTCAAGTAGTCTCTTGGGTAGCAAACTGCAGGAAACTGACCGACAGGAATGATCTAGAAGGAAAACATCCACAGTGTGACGACGACCCGGAAGGCTGGTGTAAATCTATTGCTGCGGGTAATCTTCAAACAAGAGGGTTCCCGAGAACCGAGCACATTTCAACTCAGCTTGTGCATTGAGTATCGTCTTACGGCCCCTGACAACTTGAGCAGCGGATTGCTACAAACGAGGTTGACCCAGAGTCAACGATTGCTGATGGGACGTTATTGTCTTCTGCCTGTGTTGCAATATCTGAAGCAATCACCGGCTGAACATTATCGCCCTCTACCTGGTGATCTCCAACAACCATCGTCACATGCATAGTTTATGTGCTATTCGAAGTAAATTGCAGATAAGGGGCCCTTAACAGGCTATCTGCTTTTTGGTGGGAAAGACTCGGCCTCTACCCGAACTGAGACTCCCACGAACGTCCGTAATTACCTTAGTATCAAGACGAAGTTGGGCCAGCACACCAAAGCAGCTGGACTGACATCCATGCAGTCCGAGAGACCCATCCTAGCTAACGAACCACATTATATGAGATGTCGTGTAGAATACGACCGACACCTTCAATGCTCGACCAGCCATGCACACCAAAGCCCAGCCCCCATGGAAAACCTGATGGATCGGAATGACGATTTTTTTTTTCGTCGCAGCGCAAGTGAGAAAACAATTTAATATGAATGTGCAGACTGCGATTGAGAGTGGGTACAAGAACAATTTGCCGGCAGTGTGGTATAGAAATGTGCCGTTTTGGGTGGTCTATCGACCGATATCGCGAACCTAGACACGAAATTGTGTCGAACTTATTCGGCAAGTTACATGATCTGGTCTTGCGTCAACCCAGCATGCGCGTCAGTCTCCATGCTATCTCCGCCACCAGCCGCATTGAGATAGCGGACGAAGCTCAGGCCCAAAGGACGGCCACCGTACTGATAACCCTGGAATTTGGCAATCGCGGTTTCTGCAGTGTCAGCAGAGTCAAACCGCACAACGCCAGTACCACGCGAGCGCCCGCTGGGCTCGTACTGGATCTCGGCCTGTTCAACCTTTCCGATAGTAGTGAATAGCTCTACGAGATCCTCGTTGCTGGTGGACCAAGGCAACTGTCAACTATTAGCACCGACATCTCAACGAATTCACAACGATTCGTCAACTCACGTTGCGGACATAGATCGTCTCGCCGCGATCGGTTCCGGCAGTAGCGAAGTCGGTAAATGGGTTGGGAGGGACGGAAGTTGCGTTGCCGGCATCGAAGCCCCCTCCACCACCACCGCCTCCTCCTGAGAAGCCGCCACGGCCATAGCCGCCGCCGCCGCCGCCGAAGCCGCCACGGCCACCAAATCCACCGCGGCCGTAAGCACCACCGAAACCGCCGCGCATACCGCCGAAACCGCCACGACCGCCAAAACCCATGGGGCCACCCGCACCGGCGAACCTGTCCTCACGAACTTCGAGAAGACGACCCTGCCAGTCATAGCCATTGAACTGCTGGATAGCAGTGCGGGCATCGTCAGGGTTCTCGAATACTACTATCCCTGATCCCTTTGGACGGCCATCAGGCCCAAGATGAACATCGGCACGAATGACGACTCCGTTACGAGCTTTTTTCAAAGTGTAAGTTAATGACCATGAGTAATGGGAGCAAGGCTGCGTTGTAATCACGAACTCACCAGCTTGTCTGAAGAGGTCCTTGAGGTCTTGCCAGCCAACAGTGTAGGGGAGCTGTGATATTCGTTAGTTGACAAATGGCGACATTCCGAGCCTGGATCGGAATGGGAACAAACGTTGGCCACGTAAATCTGTCGGCTACCACCAGCGTTGTAGCCGCCACCGCCACCGCCACCGCCACCGCCGCCGCCGAAACCGCCAGGGTTCATACCGCCTCCGCCAAAACCGCCGCGGTTAGCTGTGGCGCCGATGAAGCGAGGCTCAGCCTCGCGATCCTGCAGTTTTTTGGTCAGCCCGGATTTCACTTCGTCAATAGCAATGCTACCAGTCATGACTTACTTCTCGAACATAGACAAGTCTGCCCATGAGGTTCTGGTTACTGAGCGTTGCCACAGCGTTCTGGGCTTGCTCCCTCGTCGCATATTCCACAATTCTGCATGTTTTGTCAGCGTCGCGAGCCCGCAGAGATAATTTATGAACGAGCTTACCCGCATCCCTACATAGACCCGTGGACACACGTCCCGACCCGTCAATCCAACAATTCCATCAATAACCAGAGGGAAGAGACCACAAAAGAAAACCAGCCATAGACTACGTGTAGACGCCCACCTTCGACATTCCGTTTGGAAGCAATAGCACGTCGGCGAAGAGAACTTCTCCGGCTAGGAAAGGCAGTTAGTCTAGTTCAACGAGCAACACAAGACCACAGTCACATCTTTGAAGAAACACAGTGTCTTGTTGGTGCAGAAACAGATGGGAGGGGAGGGTGCTCACCTTGTCGCATGAAGTCCTTGAGGTGATGCCATTTGACATCGTAGGAAAGATTGCCGACGTAGACGCGTCGGTCCTGTTGCGAAGTCTCCCTAATGTTGCTCATCATTTGCTCTCTAGCAGCTGCGCGCTCCTCGTAGGATCGATGTTGAGGCGCCCCTCCGTACCCAGTGCTAGATCCTCCAGACGGGACTCCGGTGCCAGTCATGGGTGACCGATCTCTTCTTCCACGGTACTCGTCTCTACTGCGGGATCGACTCCGCGGGGAAAATGAGCGACGTCTTGAGGCGCGATTGGGGCTGCGTGAACGTCCGCGTCGAGGGGATCGAGATCGCTCCCGCTGGCGAGTGTTAGCGCTGTGTGCCGCCATCTAGTACAGCGTGTCGATAGCAGCGTGATGCTTGGACAGGCAGAACTGGATGAAGGAAAAAACGCGTTGGGGAGGGGAGATGCTTCGGTAACAGAAACGTGGCGGGATATGGAAAGTGAGATAGGGTGAGGAAGGGAGGCGCCAGAGGTGGCTCAGAACGAAGGAATGGATGGGGCGAGTGGGTTTAGACGAGAAGGTAGAGTTGGAAGGTGCACCGAGAGCTCCTGCACCGCCGTAGCCAAAGTCAACCTTCAAAGCTCCATCTCGTCGTCTCTGTACGCATCGGTTCATGCTGTAGGAAAGAACCGCAAACCAGAAGCGGAGGTAGGCTTTGGCAGAAGCGCCGAGGGGTAAAACAGCCAAGCGCGAGGTAGAGCAGGTGGGCAGGCAGGTAGATGAGCAGGTGATTTTGGGCAAGTGAAACTGAGCAATATGGGCGCGAGTTCGAGCAGGCTCGGAGGTACGTTGACAGCAGAAAGACAATGGGCCTGGGGGGGCTTCAAAAGGTCGGCCGGCTCGAAGATGTTGCCAAACGTTAGAAGAGAGACTTACGGGTCGATAAGTGTCGCCGGAGTCAGCTACGAAAAGGTAGGGTTAGTCGGAAGGCCGAAACCAGGGAGTTTTAAGAAAAGAGTGCCTGCGAGAAGAAAGCAAGAGAACACGAGCAAAGAAGCAGGAACGACGGAGAAAGGGCACCAGCGGTCGATATTTGGATAGCTGGGAAGGGCGGACGTGGGCAGGCATACGGCAAGACGAGGGGGGGGCGTAGAGGCACGGTACGGGTCTGGATACGGGAACGGGTACAGCCCAGAACGAGGAGAGTGCAGTGGAGAAGGGGCAGAAGAACATGCAGCTACCAAAGGCACGACAACCGGTAAGGTACGGGGAGGTACCTTCCTTGCTCACGAAGTCGTAAGGAAAGGGAGGGACGGCCTGGCGGGGGAGGGAGAGG
>JAKMWU010000105.1:0-145983 GCA_025327145.1 Colletotrichum sp. SAR 10_76
CACTATCTTTAACTTTACTTTAGTAATAATATAGTTTATAATTACTTAATTACTTAATTACTAACTACTAAATTATTAACCTATCCTCTCTCTTAAATATTACTTATACTACTAATATTATTCTTATTACTATTTTACTATTTACTATTTATTATTATTATTATAGTTTTTTTATTTAATTAAGCTAACTAATACTTTTATAGTAATTATATTATTATTAGTAATATCCTCTTTATTAGTTAATATAAAGTATACTTATTAATTCTTTTTAAGTTTATATTTAAGCTTAAGTAATATCTATTTTAATATTATAGAAAGTTTATATAAAGAAAAGCTACTCTTTAAAATAGCTAGAGATATATATAACCTCTATTTTAAAATTATTAGAAGTATTTATTATTTTAATTATAATATAGAGAAAGTCCTTTTTAGAAGTATTCTTAAAAGTTTTATTTAATACTATTATAATAAAATACTTCTAATTAGAATTAAAATACTTATTAAATTTAAAAGCTTTATTTAATATATAGATATTATATTATATAGTAATAGTTTTAGTTATTTTCCTAAAAAAAGGTATATTTAGTATAAAGTTAATATTTTTATATTCTTAATATAGTATAGATATTATAAAGGATTTATTATAAGTTATAAAAATAGGTTAGTAATATAAATTTAAAAGTAAGAAAGAGAAAGAGGGAAGAGTATAAAGCTTTATATATAGTAGAGCTTTTTATACTTCTAGTTATAAGAACTTCTTATAATAACTTCTTTAGTTAAGGAGTTATCTCTATTTAGTAGTATTTATAGTACCTTATTAAAAGGCTTAATAAAGTTATTATTAGCTAAGCTATAAAAGCCTTAATAACCCCTTTAGTTATAATATAATTAGCCTTATTATATATAGTACTACTAGCTTTATACTATATAACTAGCACTATTACTATTCTATTAGTTTATTTAGCTAAGGCGTACGTTTAACTTTATATAAAAGTTTACTTATTAGTAGGAATATATAGGGTTTCTATACTATTTTCCTTAATCAATAGAGGGTATAAGTTAAAGTACCTATATAGTATTTCTAGAATTATACTTATATATAGGGTGAATTTTGCTATTATCTTTTTATAGGGGGGCTGCATTATAACTATAAACTTAATAGTAAAGTTAAAATAAAAGAGGTAATAAGTTAAGTAAATATACTTATAAAGTTATAATAGTAAGTATCTCTTTATAGCTTTAATAAAGATTTTAAAGTTGTAAATAAGGATTACTAGCTACTTATATAAGATTAAAATAAGTACTATAAATATAAAAGCTTTTAAAAGCTAATAAATATAGCTACTTATAATTAGTTTAACTTTAAATTACTACTTATTTTATATATTATAAGTTAGCTTATTTATATTTTGTATTTAGGAGATAGTATATAGATATTCTCTCTCTATTTACTTTATACTAATAGGTTTATTACCTTAATACTTTAATACTAAGTAATATAATATTAAAAAACTCTTTAAAAAAAAGAAAACTTATATTAAAGTATATAATATATAACTAAGTAAGTAATATAATATATATATAATATTACATAATAATTAGCTAGAAGCTATTAGTATTCTTTTATATCTAAATCTTATAGTATAAATAGCTTTATATATATAATAAGTTTTAAACTAACTAAGAGAGAGGAAAAAAGATTCTTATAATTAATATAATATTATATATTTATATTATATAGAATGCTAGCCTTATATTATAAATTTAAATAGTATTCACTATAAAAGCTAAACTAATTTCCTTACTTTCTATTAATAACCTTTAAGTTATATTACTATAGTTTAAACTTCAATATTATTTTTACCTCTATACTCCTCTAATTTTAAGTATTATAATAAGCTTTAACTATTTTCTTTTAGTAACCTCTATTTATATTAGTCTCTTCTATTTCTTAAAGCTTTTCTAAGCTATATTTACTCTTTATACTATATTTAATCTATACTTATATCTCTCTTCTCTACTGTTTAGATATCTATATTACTCTACTAAGTATGATAGTTTTAAAGCCTCTATATTATTATACTATTAAATAATATTTTTTACCCTACTATATAGTCTTAATAGCTTTACTATTATTAGCTATACTCTTAATATTAAATTAACCTTTTCTAACTTATTAATATTTAAGCAGAAGTTTATAAGGTATTAATAAATATTTAGATTATTATTAATAGCTTTAACTATATCTATATTAATCTTAAAGCTATATAACTACTATAAATTATCTTTATTAGTTATAACTTTAAATAAGTATCACTAAGTAAATTTAAAACAAAGTTATATTATTAGTATAAGTAAGTAAACTATAGCTAGAGCTCTTAATATCCTTAAGGTTAGTTTTATAAATTAAGCTATTTAACTTAGCTTTATTTAGCTTAAAGTTTTACTTTCTAAGCTATATAATCTAGCTATTTATAATATATGAATTTCTAAAGCTAAGATATTTAGATTAATAATACTTAAAATAACATAAAAGACTTATTTATTATATATTTTGTAATATAATATCAATTTATATTTAAGAAAAAAGTACCTTAATATTATAAATATAATAGATCTAGACTTTAGAAGATAAAATACTTCTAAATATTAACTTAGTAATCTATCTATATTTTAGTTATAATTCTATAAAGCTAAATATATATTTATATAAATAATATAGTTATATATAAATATATTTAAAAGAATTTCTAAAAAGTATTATATTTAAATAGAATTAGTACTTAAAAAAAGTTAATATAGCCTAAATAGCTAGATTATATAGCTTAAATAATAGAACTCTTAGCTTATATATATATTTAAAGAGGGAGAAGAATATTATAATTACTATATATATAGATAGGTATAAATAATAAGCTTAAAGCTTTATTTAAAGTAGTAGTTAGGTCTTTATACTATATCTATAAGAGCCTTTTTAGCTATATAAAAAGTTATATTATTAAGTTTATACTCTTAAGTATAAGTTTAAGCTATAACTAAGCTCTAACTAATGATAATATTATAAATTACGCTCTTATTAATATATTCTACTATTTTATTACTTACTTACTTATTTACTTACTTTCTTCTATATAACTAAAGATTAGTTAAATTAAATAGTAATAACTAGTTTTACTAAGATATATTTATTTAGTTTATTAAAATTAAATATATGCTAAAGTACTAATATTAAGTCTAAAGTATAAGGGAAAAAAGTATGAAGTAAACTATAATACTTACTTATATAGGTTAATTAGACTATAAATATATTTATATTATATCAGAGTAAGACCGCTAGTTTTCTTATATCAGCACTATTATATTTCCTATAGTCTATATATATATACCTTACTCTACCTTATATAAGGGCTCTTATTAGTTAGATTAGCTTAATAGCTTATTTATTAAACTTAGCTATTTCTTTCTATTAATTTAATTAGAATTATAGCGTAAAGAAAAATATTACTACTAATATTATTATAACTACTACTAATATTATAATACCACTTAATATATTAGTTATTAGTATATAAAGCTATAAAACCTTAGAAAAACACTTTAATATTATATAAGCCTTTATAAAGATCTAAAGATATACTATAATTAAATACTACTTATTAAACTATAACCTTTTTAATATATTATATTAATAAGACCTTATCTATAATTATAATAGCTAGAACCTACTTAGTACTACTAGAGTTTATAATATAAGTTTATAGAAAGAGGACTACTTTTAGAAGACTAAAATTATTAAACTAAAAGTTACTACTAATTATTAGTATTTCTCTATAATTATAAATACTACTCTAACTAGCTTTAAAAGTATTTAGATATTAATAATAAAATAATATATATATACTTTAAATCTCTTAACTCTTATTTAGTAACTTAAACCTTTATTTATAACTTCTATAATTATAAAATTAAGTACTACTTCTACTAAGTTAAAAGCTATATTAATACTACTATTTAGACCTACCCCTATTATAAAGTTCTTTAAAAATATTACTTATTATTATTATTACTAACTTAAAGAAAGTATTAAAAAATATACTTAAAATAATATAGCTATATATATAGTAGTAAATCTATATCTAGTATATTAATAAGAACATTACTTATAAAGTTAAGAAAAAATAGGCTTACTTTAATAGTAATAGTTTTAATAATAATAAAACTAAGTAGTAAGATAATTATATTAATTTAATTTTCTATAATCTTATAGTTAATATTACTACTAAAGATATTATAAATATTTAGTACTTTTAAAAGATCTTTTATATATATGCTAGTTACTTTATATTTTAGAAAGTTACTAGTTTTACTAATACTAAAGAGAAGTTTAAAGAAACTTAGTTAATAATCTTAAAAAAGTTCCTTAAGCAAGAAATAGCTTATAAATATATTTAAATAACTAACTTTCCTTTCTATAAGTAGTTTATAAATTACTATATCTATAAGTATTATAACTTTAGTATTAGAGTTACTTTATAGATTAAAGGATTATAAGGAGATTAAAAACTACTTATTTAACTTAATAGCTAATCTAAAGTTCTTCACTAATTATATAGAAAAATAATTACTAACTAAGAGAGTTAATATAAAAATAATCTTAGTAACTAAAGAACCTATTAGCTTTATAAATATAGCTTTATTAATAATAAGAAGAAATAAATAGGTAGTATATAGTTACTACTCTTATAAAGCTTATATACTTTCTTAATTATGTAGTTCTTAAAAAAGATCTTAGCTTTAGATTATACTTAAACTTTATCTATATAATTTAGCTTACTTTATATATATATTATCTTTTACTACTTTAATTATAATAAGCTATTAAGCTACTTATAATATTATAAATATTAATATCTTTAATAAGATCTTATTAAAGAGGACTCTCTATATTAGATCTTTAATCCTCTATTTATTATTAATTAATATAGTAAACCTTATAATAATTAGTAAGATATTCCTTAAGTACTTTAATTATAGCTATTACTATAGATACTAACTAGTACTAATTACTAATAAAGATTATAAACTTTATATTACTAAAACCTATCTTACTAAAAGAGAGACCTTTAAACTAATATAATACTATTAGTATTAGCTTATATATTTAAAGTATTTATAGATATTCTAGGATTTATAGATATTTTAGGAAGCTAAGAGAAGTAGAGTATACTACTAGTAATACTACTACTAATACCTTATAATAAAAGCTATAGTAAACCTTATATAAATTAAACTTATAGTAGTAGAAATAGAAGAGGTAAGGCGCTAGAGATATTATTCATAGAGTTATTTAGCTTTAGAGAGGTTAAAATACTAGTTAAGGTTATAATAGATGAGATTAAAGTAATAGGATATATAGGATTACTAAAGTGATTCACTTAATTAGGTAATAAGTAGAAAGAATAGTATTAATAAAAAAGACGTTAAATTTAAGTAATTTAAGTGTTAATTAGTAAAACTAATTAAAAATGCATTTATTATAGTCTTTTTAAACTATTTAATAACTTAGTTAATTATTAGGTAATTTTAGCTAATTAGACGTTAAGGATTTACTAAAATAGGGTGTATATATATAGACTATAGGAAATATAGTAGCGCTAATATAAGAAATAAAAGTAGTTTCGTATTAATAGTTTAATTAGCTTCTATTGTTTACTTAATACTTTTTTTCTTAATATTTTAAGCTTAATAGTAGTATTTTAATTTATATTTAATTTTAATAAAATAAAGAAATAGATATTAATATAACTAGTTATTAACGCTTAGCTTATTTTATCTTTAGTAGAAGAGAGTAAGTAAGTAAGTAGTTAAGTAGTAAAATATACTAATAAGAGCGTTATTTATAAGAGTATTATTTATAATAATATAAAAATATTATTTATAATATAATAAGAGAGTAATAACTAAAATATATACTTAAGAGTAAGGTTAAAAGACTAGTTTAGCTTTCATACTTAATATTAGTTAAATTTTATAATATAAAGCTAGTAGCTTAAATTTATAGTATATATTTATATTATATACTTATATTATATATTTATATTATATACTTATGTTATATATCTATATAATATTCTTATATAATACTTTTATATTATGTTCTTATATAATACTTTTATATTATACTTTTATATTATACTTTTATATTATACTTTTATATTATACTCTTATATTATATTTTTATTTTTGCTTTTATATTATATTTTTATAATATATTCTAATACTATAGTTATATTATATTTATATATTATACTCTTATATACTTTATTTATGTTATATTTATATATAATATTAATAAGTAATATATATTTAAATATTGAGTTATTAAGTGATTTAATTTTATATATATATTAGGTTTATAATTATAATATAGCCTCTATTAAAAAGACTATAATAAAATTCACTCTATATTAGCAGTCTGGTTAACCTGTATGAGTAGTTTAACTTATACTCTCTACTAGTTAAGGAAAATAGTATAGAAACCTTATATATTCTTCTTATTAAGTAAACCCTCTAGATATTATAAAGTTAAATATATATTATAACTAAATAGATTAGTAGAATAATAATAGCGCTAGCTATATAGCGTAAAGCTAATAGCGCTATATATAGTGAGGCTGATAATATTAAAGCTAAATAGGTTACTAAAGCTCTTATAGCTTAGTAATCACTTTATTAAGCTTTTTAGTGAGGTAAACGCTACTATATAACCTCTTATTAATACCTTTATAAAGGACTTTATAATATATAACTTAATTAATAGTAACTATATAAACTTAGTTATTAAAGTTAATAAAGTACTTATATACTTTATAGAGTAGCCTTTCTTTAAAGAAGCTTTTTATAATACTAAAGTAGAAGAAGCTTTCTAAGGATTAATAAGTATAGCTTATACTAACTAATAGAGAGAGTATTATTAATAATAATATAGCTATAAAGGTAATAGCTAGCTTAATTAAATAAGAAGAATAGTAAATAGTAAAGTAATAATAAAGATAGTATTTAATAGTAGTATAAGTAATATATAAGAGAGAGGATAAGCTAATAGCTTAATAGTTAGTAATTAAGTAATTATAAACTATATTACTACTAAAGTAAAGTTAAAGATTATAAGTATATATATATATATATATTTATATAAGTATAGTTAAAGTTATAAGAAGGATATAATTAGAGACTTAAGAGGTTATTAAAGATTATATAACTAAAGGCTATATATTATTAAGAGGTATAGAGCTAAGAGGTTTATTACTCTAAGGAAGTAAAAGTTAAAGTAAATAGCTAGAGGCTTAATATACATAAATATTATAAATTACTTTATACTTCTATTATAAAAATATTATTTATAATATAATAAGAGCGTAATAACTTAAACATATATTTAAAAGTAAGGTAAGAGAACTAGTTTAGCTTTTATAGTTAATATTAGTTAAATTTTATAATATAAAGCTTATAGCTTATATATATATTATATACTTATATTATATATTTATATTATATATTTATATTATATAGGTATATTATATATTTATATTATATATATATATGTTATATATATATATGTTATATATATATGTTATATATTTATATTATATATTTATAATCTATATTTATAATTTATATTTATATTATGTTCTTATATAATAGTTTTATATAATATCTCTTTATTATATTTCTATATTATATTTCTATATTACTATCTTATATTATCTTATTACTCTATACTATTATTCTATATTATATACTTATGCTATAATTCATACTTATTTATATTTTATACTTTTATATACTTTATTTATAATATATATTTATATTATATTGATAAGTAATATATACTTAAGCTACTAGCCTTAAATTTTAAATTTTAACTAGTATTAACTATAAAAGTTAAACTAACCTTCTTACTTTCTACTAATAACCTTAAGTTATATAACTACTTAGATATTATCTTTACCTCTATACTCCTATATTAAACTTTAACTATTTCTTATATAATATTTAATTTATACCTATCTTCTATTATCTCTTCTACTATTTAGATATCTATACTACTTTATTAAGTATAGTAGTATTAAAGTGTTATAAAATAGTAATTAGGATTAAGAGAATAATATAGTTAGGGTCTATATTAAATAAAGACTAAATCTTGGTTTACTTTTTAGTAGCTAAGTAGTAGCTAGAAGTAAGCCTTTCTCCTTAAAATAGCTAATAATAACTTAATAAAAGCCTAAAACTACTAAGCTTATAAGGCTTTATAATAACTAAACCCCTTTTTAAGGAATAATCCTTAGTTTAGAATAAAGATTAGTTAATCTTAAGCTTTTTATTAGAAGTTTATTAAGAGAGTAGTTACTTTACTTTACTTTTTTACTTATTAACTAATTAGAAAAATTCAAACTATATATTTTTCTACCTATATATTTATTTACTTCTAATAGTATTTCTATAATAAATTTTCTTTTTTTTAAAAATATTTAAATTATACTATTTTTATAACCTATTAATAATATAACTATAGATTATTAACTTTATAGAGCGTATAAAGATCTAATAATACTTTAAGATAATAACTCCCCTTATTATTACTTTCTATAATATATTAGTACTTTTTTACTATATTAATTTATTTCTCTTTATATAGTTAGTTTTTATAGTTTAATCCCTCTCTTTTATATAAATTAAATTTTATACTATATTTACTAAGTTACTAATTATTCTCTTCTTAATAGTAATTAATAAGATAAAACTAACTAAGAGAGTAATATTATAGCTATTAATCCTATTAATTAAGTTTTAAACTAAATTAGTATAGTAATTAGATATCTTTTTAAAGTCTAATAGTAGTAGTTTAAGCTAGTTATTCCTAAAGTTTAAGTAGATATTATTACTAAAGAAGAAAATTATAATTTATAACTATATACTTTCTCTTAGCCCTTAAACTATAGCTGTTTTTTTAAAGTTCTTTAGCTTATTAGTAATTACTTATTACATTATTATCTTAACTTTATCTTATAATCCTTTAGTCCTAAATATAACTATAAAGAAAAGCTTAAAGATATTTAATAGTTTTTATATAAAGTTTCAGTAAGTTATATTTCTATATCTTTTTAATATTAAATTACTTAGTTTTTAATAGGAAATTCATAATAATATTATTATAAATTAAACTATAGAAGGCTTTAGAGATAAATAGAAATTTTAAGAGTTTATAATATACTACTATTCTTTTAGGTTTTATAGTATTACTAATTTAGTTTTAAGAGGAAGTATTTAATAATAAGCTTATACTTACTATTAAGCTTTAAAATATAGCTTTTTTAGTTAATATAGTTCCAGCTAATATTAACTTTAGCTCTTTTAGTATAAGTTTATTCAGTTCTTCTAATAATACCTCTTTAAATAGTTACTCTTCTAATAATACTCTTTTTATTTATTTAGAGTATTCTTATTACTTTTATTACTTAAATAGTTTAAATAGGAGTTAATTAAGTTACTATAGTTATTTACTACTTACTTTAGATAGAGTTTTAAATAAACTTAAATATAATAGCTTTTATAATATTTAGCTCTACTTTTCTTAAATCTATAATACTATAAAAATATAAAAAGAAAATAAAGGCCTCTAGCTGTTCACTATGATTTTTACCTACTTAGAGCAACAGACCTCCTAACTCTACACCTCCTAATAATATACACAGCCTTCAGTTATATAATCCTCTCCTAACCTCAGCTATACTTATATATATACTACTAGATAACTTTACTATCTTTAACTTTACTTTAGTAATAATATAGTTTATAATTACTTAATTACTTAATTACTAACTACTAAACTATTAACCTATCCTCTCTCTCACGCATCACTCACGCTACTAACACTATCCCTATTACTACTTCGCTATCCACTATTAGCTATACTATTATTAGTAACGCTTTCTCTATTTAGTATAAAGAGTACTTATTAATATTCCCCTACTAAGCCTAAGCTTAAGCTACCTCTACTTTAGTATTATAGAAAGTTTACGTAAAGAAAGACTACTCCTTAGAATAGCTAGAAATATATATAGCCTCTATATAGAGGTATATAAAGCTATTATCTATTACTTTAATTATAATATATAGAAGGTCCCCTCTAGAGGTATTTATAAAGGCTTTAGCTATAGTTACTTTAATAATATATAGCTAATTAGTAAAAGAATAATTACTAAATTTAAAAGCTTTATTTAGTATATAGATATTATTCTATATAGTAATACTTTTAGCTATTTATTTATAGAAAGGTATATTTTATAGGGGGTTAATATTCTTATATTCCTTATATAGTATAGATATTATAAAGGATTTATTATAGGTTATAAAGTAAAGAAAAGGAAGAGGGAAGAGTATAAAGCTTTATATATAGTAGTAGAGCTTTTTATATTTCTAGCTATAAGAACCTCTTATAATAACCTCTTTAGTTAAAGAGTTATCTCTATTTAGTAGTATTTATAGATAACCTCTTTAGTTAAGGAGTTATCTCTCTTATAGTAGTATTATTAAGCTATAAGAGCTTTAGTAACCCCTTTAGCTTTAATATAATTAGCCTTACTATATATAGCGCTACTAGCTTTATACTATATAGCTAGCGCTATTATTATTCTACTAGTCTATTTAGCTAAAGCGTACGTTTAACTTTATAACGTTTAGAGGGTTTACCTACTAATAAGAATATATAGGGTTTTTATACTATTTTCTTTAATTAGTAGAGGGTATAGGTTAAGGTATCTATATAGTATTTCTAGAATTATACCTATATATAGGGTGAATTTTGCTGTAGTCTTTTTGCAGGGGGGCTGCATTATAACTATAAACTTAATAAAAAGAAAATAAAACCCTTTATAATATATTACCCCTTATAGAATATATCTATACTCTTAATAATAATATATATTATACTTAAGATTATACTTATAAAGCTCTCTATATTATAATAATCCTACTTTCTCTATATATTTTAAAAGTCTTTTACTAATAAGTTCTAATATAATATATCTTATTTATCCTAAATAAATATTAAGATATCTTATTTATTACTAATAAGTTTTATTATTTCTTTTATTTTATAAAATTTAAAAACATTAAAATAGAATTATATAATTTTATTAAGTAAGTATAAAATACTTTATATTTACTTAATATTATATATGACTAAGAGTTTTCTTTTTCTATTTTAAAGGAAATCCCTAAAATATTACTTTATTTTAGTATTTATTTAAGAGGTATTTATTAATAATTAAGTAGTATTTTTAGTAGAAATATACTTCTTCTTCTAATAATTACTAATATATAACTTATTATTAATTTATATCTATCTAAAGTCCTTACTTTTATACTAACTTAAGAGAGATAGTAAGTATACCTAATTCCCTTAGGTCTTATTATAAATTTTAAGTTTTTAGAACTAATTTAATTTTATAAAATATTATATTAATCCCTTCTTTTTACTTAAAGATATTAGCTATATAGCTGAAAAGATCTTTAAACACTAAATAGTTTATATTAGCTTCTATTAAATATTTTATTAGTATACCTCTTAATTAACTATTAACTTAGATATTATAGCTTTCTCTTATAAAATTCTAAACTATATTAAAGCTCTTATTAATAAACCTCTTCTATTTAGTCTTACTTATTAAATAAGTAAATTTTTAAATCTTATTAGTTTTATCTTTTTATAGTATTATTTTTTAGCTTAATTTTATTTATTTTTTTAGTTTAGAATTATAGCTTTAATTTATTTAAAAAGGTTTTTTATACTTTTTACTTCTTAATAAAGGGAAAATAATAAGTTCATAATATTTTAGTTATAGTTTTAGTTAAGTTTAGCTTTAAATTAATAATAATTTTATTCTCCTTTTAGTTTTTTCTCTTAGCTATTTTTTATTTCTTATATATTTTCTTATATTATTATAAAACTTTCTAAGTATTACTTATATTATTTTTACTAAATTATAATTTAACTCTTATTAGATATTTTTATCCTTTAGGTCTAAAATAAATAAAAGCTTACTTCTTTAATAACTTTTTTATAATTTAAGTAAACTAACTAAAATATATATTATATAGATATATATACTTATTAAGGAGAGCTAAGTAGTAAGTCTACTTTTTTATATAATCTAAAATTTAAAATAGTCCTATAAAGTATAAAAATAATTTCTTTTTTTTAGATTTCAAGTATAAAGTTCTTATAAAAAGTATAACTAATTATCTTTAATAAAACTCTTACTTTTTATAATAGTTATTATAGTTTTTCTAATAAAATTCTATTAATTTTTATTAAAATTATTATAAGTTATTATAAAGATTATTTAGTTTTTTTAAATAGTTTTTTACTCTTTATATCTCCTCTTTTTAGATCTTATCCTTAAAATCTCTTTAAAACTTAAAATAATACCTAAGTAATATTTTTATAAGAAGTTTACTAAGGGTAGAGTTTTTTAGATTATTATATATAAATCTTACTATAAGTAGTAATTTAATTTAATTTAATTTAATTTAATTATAATCTATTTACAAAATAGTATAAATATTATTTTAAAGTTTTATTTATAGCTTTAATTTATTTATTAATTAATAAATAAAATATAATAAAAAGTTATTAGCAGTCTAGTTAACTTATATAAGTAGGTATTATGTTGGCAGACTGGTTAACCTATATAAGTAGGTATTGCAGTTCACTCTATACTTTTTTTTATAATACTAAAACCTAATAGTATCACTTTAACTTATACTTAACCTTAATAAAGTAAATAAATAAATCTTAGTATAACTAGTTAGTAACGCTTAGCTTAACTTATCCTTAGTAGAAAAGGGTAGGTAAGTAGGTAGTAGAGCAGTAAAACGTACTAATAAGAGCATTATTTATACTGCTGTTATTTATAAGCGTATTATTTATAACGCTATTATTAGCTAGAGCTTAATAATAGCTTAAACTTATACTTAAGGGTATAAACTTAATAATATAACTCTTTACTATTATAGCTAAAAGGGTTTTTATAGTTATAGTATAAAAACTTAACTACTACTTTAAATAAAGCTTTAAGCTTATTCTTTATATCCTCTTATATATATAATAACTTTATATAATATCTTTCTCCCTTTTTAAATATATATATAAGCTAAGTAAAGCTAAGCTAAATAACTTAATCTATAAAACTAATGTTAAAGATGTTAAGGGCTCTAGCTATAGCTTATTTACTTATACTAATAAAATAACTCTTCTTAAATTCACTTAGCTATACTTATATAAAGCTATAACTAATAAAAATAATCTATAGTAGTTATATAGCTTTAAGATTAATATAGATATAGTTAAGGTTATTAATAATAATCTTAACGCCTATAAATATCTTATAAGTTTCCTTAAGATAGCTAAAGTAGCCTAAGGGGTTAGTAAGTTAGAAAGAGTAAATCTAATATTAAGAGTATAGCTAATAGTAGTAAGGCTATTAAGATTATATAGTAGGGTAGAAGATATTATCTAAATAGCATAATAGTATAGAGGCCTTAAGGCTATTATGCTTAATAGAGCAGTATAGACGTCTAAATAGGGGAAGAGAGGAAGATAGGTATAGATTAAATATAGTGTAAAGGGTAGGTATAGCTTAGAGGAGTAGAGATAGAGGCAGCTAGAGGAAGACAGTTAAAGCTTATTATAATATTTAAAGTTAAGATATCTAAGTAGTTATATAACCTAAAGGTTATTAGTAGAGAGCGAGGGGACTAGTCTAACTTTTATAGTTAATACTAATTAAATTCTATAATATAAGGCTAGCAGCCTATATAATAAAAAGTTTATATTTTATTTTACTATAATAATAAAGATCTATTTAAATTTAACTAATAAATAGTAGCCTCTTATTATTAATAATTCTTTTAAGAGATCTATAAACTAACTTTATTTTTTTTTTAAAAAAAGGTTAGTTAGTTTTATTATAATTATAATTATACTAATAGTAAAGAATGAATAGACCTTAATTAATTAATTAATTTATAATTACTAAAATAAAGTTATGAAATTTTTAACTATCTTATAGTTATAATAATCTAATAATTATATCTATAGAGATTTTTTTAAGAAGTTAGTTTAGTAATAATAATAGCTATAATTTATAATAAAATTAATACTTTTTAGTCTTAGTTATATTATAAACTTTATAACTATTAATATATTCTTTAATATCTAACTAGAGAATTATTATAATAGAAGGATAGAATCTCTATTTAAATTAATATTTTATTAAAATATTAATATAATCTTTATACTTAAAAAGATTAGCTTTTAAACTCTAATATTTTAGTAGATTTTCTTTATTAATTTAAAGATATTACTTTTAATACTAATAATCTATAGATTATAGTTCTTTAATAGATTCCTCTAAACTAAGAGTTATTTTAAAGTTATATACTTACTTATCTTTTATAATATATTAAGCTTTAGCTTAAGTTACTATTTAGATATTTTATACTTTTTTAATTTTAATTTAATTTAGGTAAAGTTTCTATAGTAATTTAACTTTTTTAGAAATACCTAATAAAAAGTTAAAATTAAAACCCTTTTTATTATAATAATTAGAATATCTTAAAAACTTATTAATAAAGTTACTTTTTCTCTAGTGATAATAAATAATAAAGTTATAAAATATAAAATAAATCTTTTAATAAACTTATCTCCTTATAATATAAGTTTAAAATATAAAAAAACTTAAATTTTAATAATTAATTAGAACTCCTATAAAATATTCTAATCCTTCTATATAATATTACTAAGTTTTAAAAAACTTAGTAATAATATATATTTCTTAGTTTAATATATATTAATTTAGTTTAGCTTTTTTAAACTTTTAAAAGTATAATACTATAAAATATTAGTAGCTATCTTTATATTTCTATAATAAAATACTAAAAAGTATAAATTATAATATATTTATCTTAATTCTTATTAACGTTTTATTATTAAAATACTTTAAAACTAAAATATATTAAAAAGCTAAATAGAGTAATTAATATTTAATTAGCTCTATTTAACTAAATTCTATTAAGCTTAGTTTTTTATTATTCTTATTACTTTTTAGTAGTTTAGTTAAAAGTTTTCTAATATAAGAGTATTTTAAAATAAACTATTAATAGAAATTATAAAATCTTAAAAATATTTAAATATTATAATAAATCTTTAAGATTAGCTATAAAGTAATAGCTTTTATATAGCTAAAAGCTATAAAAACTCTTTTAAAAAATAAAATAAACTTTAAGAAATCTATACTCTTTTAATAAAATAAGTATTTAGAAAAATTAATATATAGCTAAGTTTCTTTTATTTAATTTAAGATATAAAAAATATATTAAGTATAAATTTCTTACTCCTTAAAGAAAATAAAGATATTATTAAAATAAATAATATAAAAAATATTAATAATTCCTTTAAATATAAAGTTAATATAATTTTAAAATATAATAAAAATATTAATTAAGCTAAAAAGTATAACTAAATATTTATATAGTTTATATTATATAAAAAAAGTAGTTTTCTATTTATACTTTTTTATAATATAAATCTAATAATGTATAGCTGGGGATACGTTAAGCTGAGCGTTAACGACTAGTTATACTGAGATTTGTTTGTTTGCTTTATTGAGATCAGGTATAGGTTAAAGTGCTACTATTAGGTTTCAGTACTGTGAAAAAAAGTATAGAGTGAACTGCGATACCTACTTATATAGGTTGACCAGACTGCTAATATAAATCTAATAATATATTTCTTTTATATTAATTTTAGAAAACTATTATATATTTATAATATAATTTAATATTTCTAAGATTAAGAGTAAAAAGTAATAATTTTTAATTATAATTTAGTTAAAACCTTAATAATTAATATATAACTATAAACTCTTATTCTTTTTAAAAATAGAAATTACTAAAGAACTAATAAAACTTTATAATATATAAATATAACTATTTCTTAAGTTCTTATTAATATAAGCTTTTATATCTTTAATTCTTTAAAAAAAAAGAAAATAAATAAGCTATTAAAGTAGTTCTTTTCTTTTTATAATCTTAATTTTATAATTATAAGATCTTTATAAAAGAAATGTAATAGCTTTTAATAACTTAAAAATATTAATAGTAAATAATAATTTTAGAAGAATAATAACTTAGAAAGGAGGTTTACTTTCTTCTTAATCCTCTTTATCTAAAAGGGAAATTAGTTCTTAAAAAGTAATAATTATATATATATATATATCTAATTAAGCTTTTTTTAAAAACCTAAAACTTTTTAAATACTTCTTTAGTTTATTAAGAGAGAGTTTAAAACTATTAGTAATATTTAGTACTTCTTAAATAGATATTTAAACTTTAAATAATAGTTATAGAGAGAAGTATTAAACTCCCTTCTAACTTAAAGCTATAATTAATTATTATATAAAAACATAAAAATAAATAAATACCCTCTTAAGAGTTAGTAACTATAAGTAGAACTTAATATACTCTATAAATAGAGATTTATAAGTAATTAGCTATTTGTAAAATAGAAATATTAATTTTAGTTTAGTATAATCTATAAAATTTAATAACTTTAAATAAAATTAAATTATATTTAATATTAATATCTAAATTGATATAAATATATAATTACTCTTAATATCTTTTTACTTAAATAATAAAAATAATAAGTAATCTTTAAAATAAGCTTAAGAGAAATATAAAGATCTATTTTAAAGCTTTAACTTTTCTTAATTTAAAAGAGAAAAGTTTATTATAAATTAAATAATTAAAAAGTCTTTTTCTTTTCTTTTAATTTCTTCTCTTTTTTTAAATATATTAAAAATAGATAGTTAGAACTACTATAAATATAGTACTTTAAAAACTAACTATCTTCATTTAAGTAGTTTCTAAATTTATAGAGAGGAAGTAGAAATAGAAGATTTAAAGTAATCTTAAGATTTATTTATAAAATAATAATATTTTAGAAGAATTATATTATAATCTTAAAAGTTCTTTTTATATTTATAATTTTTCTTTATAGCTTATTATATCTAATTTATTAAAATAACTATTTTAATATAAATATATAAGAAAGTTATTAATATTTTATATATATTATTCTAAAGTTCTTTAAGAAGTTTTATATAATAAGAATATACTTATTCCTTTTTAAATTATTATATAAATTTATATTCTAAAAATTAAAATTAATTATCAAAATTAATAAGGTTTTAATTCTCTTTCTATTTAGTATTAATAAAGTTTTATATAATCTTTAGTTCTTAGAATATTATATCTTTAAAAGTAGTTTTAGTTTACTTTAAAAATTTAGAGTAATTTATAACCTTTTTAGAGTATTCTAGTAATAAATTAAAGATATATTAATATTATTAAATATAATATATATTAGCAGTTTAGTTAACCTATATAAGTAGGTATTATAGTTTACTCTATACTTTTTTTTTATAATACTAAAACCTAGTAGTAGCACTTTAACTTATACTTCATCCTAATAAAGTAAATAAATTAATCTTAATATAACTAGTTATTAATATTTAGCTTAACTTATCCTTAGTAGAAGAAGGTAGGTAAGTAGGTAAGTAAGTAGGAGAGGAGTAAAATATACTAATAAGAGCGTAATTTATAACGCTATTATTTATAAGTATATTATTTATAATATAATAGGAGCTTAGTAATAGCTTAAACCTATACTTAAGAATATAAACTTAATAGTATAACTCTTTATATAGCTAAAAGGGTTCTTATAGCTATAATATAAGAACTTAACTACTACTTTTAATAAAGCTTTAAGCTTATTCCTTATATCCTCCTATATATATAATAACTATAATAACTATTCTATTTTTCTTACTTATTATAACTCTATATAAGCTAAGTAAAGCTATATTAGATAACTTAATTCAAGAGATTAATATTAATAAAGTTAGAAGCTTTAAGTTTACTAATTTTCTCTTTACTAATAAGAAAACCCTCTTTAAATTTACTTAGAAGTATTTATTTAAAATAGCTAATAAAAGCTATATAATAAAGTTATATAGCCTTAAGATTAATATAAAGATAGTTAAAACTATTAATAATAATCTTAATACCTATAATTACTTTATAAGCTTCTTTAAGATAGCTAAAATAGCTTAAACGTTTAAATATTAGTAACTTAAGAAGGGTAAATCTAATAGTAAAAGTATAGTTAATAGTAGTAAAGTTATTAAAACTATATAATAAGGTAGAAGACGTTATAATAGTATAATAGTATAGAGGCTTTAGGGCCCCTATACCTAGTAGAGCAATATAGATATCTAAATAGTAGAGGAGAGGAAATAGAAGTAGCTAGAAGAAGATAGTTAAAGCTTATTATAATAATTAGAGTCTAATAGAGGAGTATAGAAGTAAAGATAATATCTAAGTTTAAACTATAGTTATATAACTTAAATATTATTAGTAGAGAGTGAAAGGACTAGTTTAGCTTTTGCAGTTAATACTAGTTAAATTTCATAATATAAGGCTAGTAGCCTTTAAATATAATATATAAACTTTATATATTTTATTTTATTAAAAATCTTAAGTTAATCTTTTTTAAACTTTTTTAAAATATCTAAATAAGCTTACTTAAGACTAGCTATCTAATTATCTCTTTAGTAAAATAATACTTATTAATTAGAATCTTAATATTTTTAATTTTAAGTTTTAAACTATTCTTAAATAAATTACTATAAAAAGATTAATATTTTCCTACTATTTTAGTTACTCTTTTATTAACTTATTACTTAACTGTTAATTAGTACTTTAATCTAAGAATCTCATATTATAGTATAAAATTTAAATTCTCTATTTTATTATTTAAGTTAGAAGAATTAGATACTCTAAAGATAACCTCTTTAAAACTTTATCTTAATAGTAACTTAAAAAGAAGATTTAGAATTATTATAAAATAGTAATTAGAATTAAGAGAATAATATAGTTAAGGTCTATATTAAATAAGGACTAAATTTTTGCCTACTTTTTAGTAGCTAAGTAGTAGCTAGAAGTAGGCCTCTCTCTCTTTAAAATAGCTAATAGTAACTTAGCAAAAGCTTAGGACTATTAAGCTTATAAGGCCTTATAATATAAAGCCTTAATATTATTATACTATATAATATCTTTCTCTTTACTATATAGTTTTAATATAAGAAAAGCTTTACTACTATTAGCTATAGTTATAAAATATTTACTCTTTTTAACTTATTAATAATTAAGCTTTTAAGCTATTTTAACTATTATAAAGAAGCTTATAAAGTACTTATAAGTATTAAAACTACTATTAGTAGCTTTTATATCTATATTAATATTAAACATATATAACTACTATAGATTATCTTTATTAGTTATAGTTTTATATAAGTATAGCTAAGTGAATTTAAAAAGGGTTATTATATTAATATAGATAAATAAGCTATAGCTAAAGCTTTTAATATCCTTAATATTAGTTTTATAGACTAAGTTAGGCCTCTAGCTATTTACTATAATTTTTACCTACTTAGAGCAATAAACCTCCTAACTCTACGCCTCTTAATAATATATATAGCTTTTAGTTATATAATTATAATCTCTAACTACCTCTCCTAACCTCAGCTGCACTTATATATATATATTAATAACTTCACTATCTTTAACTTCACTTTAGTAATAATATAGTTTATAATTACTTAATTACTTAATTACTAACTATTAACCTATCCTCTCTTTTATATATTACCTATACTACTAATACTATCCTTATTACTACTTCGCTATTTACTATAGTAGCTTCTTTAGAAGTAAGTTATTACTATTACTTCTTATTTAATTAGGCTAGCTAACACCTTTAGTATACTTTATGTTATCTATAAATAAAGTAGTATATTAAGCTAATAAGCTTAATAGTAGCTATATTATTATTAGTAACACTCTCTCTATTTAGTATAAAGTATACTTATTAGTCCCTATTAGGTTTATACTAAAGCTTAAGCTATATCTACTTTAATATTATAGCAGGTTTTTATAAAGAAGAGCTACTCTTTAAAATAACTAGAGATATATATAGCCTCTATATTAAAGCTCTTAAGTCTTATTATCGCTATAATTACTTAATAAATAGGGTCCCTTAGAGAGGTATTATTAAAGGCTCTATTTAATATAACTTTAATAAAGTACTTCTAATTAGGGATAGAGTATATATTAAACTTAAAGGTTTTATTTAGTATATAGATATTATTCTATATAGTAATATTCTTAGCTATATTCTTAAAGAAGGGTATATTTTATATAATATTAGTATTCTTATATTTCTTATATAGTATAAATATTATAAAGATATTTTAGGATTTATTATAAGTTAGTAAAAAAGAAGAAGAAGGAAAAGTATAAAGCTTTATATATAGTAAAGCTTTTTATACTTTTAGTTATAAGAACCTCTTATAATAACCTCTTTAGTTAAAGAGTTATTTCTATTTAGTAGTATTACTATAAGAGCCTTAATAACCTCTTTAGCTTTAATATAATTAGCTCTACTATATATAATACTACTAGTTTTATACTATATAGCTAGCGCTATTACTATTCTATTAGTCTATTCAGCTAAAGTATACGTTTAACTTTATATAAAGGTTTGCTTATTAATAGGAATATATAAGGTTTCTATACTATTTTCTTTAATTAGTAGAAGGTATAAGTTAAAGTACTTATATAGTATTTCTAGAATTATATCTATATATAAGGTGAATTTTACTATAGTCTTTTTATAGGGGGGCTGTGTTATAACTATAAACTTATTAGATTAAGTTATTTAATTTAGCTTTATTTAGTTTATATATATATATATATATATTTAAAGAGAGAGAAAGATATTATAGTTCTTATATATATAGGAAGATATAAGAAATAAGGTTTAACTTTTATTTAAAGTAGTAGTTAAGCTTTTATATTATAGCTATAAGAACTCTTTTAGCTATAGTAATAAAGATTTATACTATTAAGTTTACGCTCTTAAGTATAAGTTTAAGCTATTATTACGCTCTAGCTTTATTATAGAATAATGCTTTTATAAATAATAGTATTATAAATAACGCTTTTATAAGTATATTTTACTACTCTATAACTTACCTACCTACCTTTTTCTATATAGCTAGAGATAAATTAAGCTAAGCGTTAATAATTAGTTATACTAAGATTTATTTATTTATTTTATTAAGATTAAGTATAAGTTAAAGTGCTATTACTAGGTTTTAATATTATGAAAAAAAAGTATAGAGTGAACTATAATACTTATTTATATAGGTTAACTTAAGGTTAGCAAACTAGTTAGCTAATATTTAGTCTAACTAGTAACTAGTACTAGTTTAGTCGACTTAAGTCACTTAAATTAACTAACTTAACTTAACTAGCCTAGTCTTAGTCACTATACTAACTTAACTAGCCTAATCCTAGTTAAATTATAGCTAACTAGTTCTAACTAGTTAAGTTATATATAAATTAGTTAAAATAATAATTAATTACTTAATTAACTAATAATAATAACTATAAGTTATATTATATATTATAATTAGTATATATATATAGTAATAAGTATAAATTAATAGGTTTTTATATATATAATAGCTATAAAGTTAATTTAATATATATTAGGTTAATAATTAGTCTAACTAACTAGTTAGTTTAACTAGCTAGTTAGACTAGCTAGTCTACTAGTTAAGTTAAGTTAAGTTAGCTTATTAAGCTAACTTAACTTAACTAGCCTAATATTAGTTAATAGGGTGACTTAACTAGCCTAGTCCTAGTCAGCCTGTTGACTTAACTTAACTTAACTAAATCCTAACCCTAGGTTAACTAGACTACTAATATATATTTAAAATAAGTATTTAATCTCTCCCTTTTATTCATAATAAGTTTAATTATTTATTAGTTATTATAATAACTATTCTATATATTATTAAGCTTAAATTTAATACTTTTAAATAACTTCTAAAAAGCTATAATTTCTTTTCTTATTTCTATTAAACTTAAGAGTTTTACTTAAATAATTAATATTATAATTATTATTTATTTAATAACTTTCTATTACATTAATCTAATAAATAATATTATAAAGTATTTTTATAAAGATTAATATAGAGTTTTATTATTAATAAATAATATATTTATAGCTATAAATAAAATATAAATATTTAAAATTTATTTTTTAAGATAATAAAGTGAATTATAAAATATAAAGTTTTATATAAATATTATATAATATATTTTATAATAGCTAGATATTTTAAAAATAGATTTATTAATAACTAAAATAAAAGTATTATAGTAAATATAATATCTATTTTTATAAATACAGCTATATAAAGTATTAATTTAATTATTTTTAAAAAGCTTTTACTTTTTATAATATTATTTAATCTTTTATGTCTTTAGATTTTATTTAAAAAAAAAAGGAGTTAAGAAATAAGTAATATCTTATTAACTAAACTTTTAAATAACTTTTTTAATATATAAATTATAAACTAAAAAAATCTTCTAAGTTTTTTAGTTTTATATAACTCTTAATTTTAAATATTATTTAATATCTCTTTATTTCTTAATTTAATACTTTTTCTTTAATTTTATTAATAGTTTTATAAACTTTATTTTTATTATTTTTATAGAATAAAATAAAAAAAGTATTGATATAAAATATAATTATAACTATTTAGTTAAAATTTTAAAAGAAATAGAAATCCTTTTTTAAGTGTTATAGATTAAATCTCTTAAAAATAAAACTAAACTTTTTATACTATAAGGGTAATATATCTTTAAACTTATATAAAGCTTTATTTAATTTAATAATATATTTAATAAGAGAATTTAAATATCTTATAAGTTTTTTTAATATTTTATAATCCTTTCTAAGTAATTAGATTCTTTTTTAGTATTTTTATATTTAAAAAAACATTAATAATATTATATAAATATACTTTATAGTTAAATTATATAATAATTATTATTATAATTTTATAAGTTTTAGAAATAAAAGTTATAATATAAATACTCTTAAGATTCTTTAATTTAAAATCTTTTTATATAATAATTAAAGTTTTTATATTTATAAAATATCTATTTATACTTAGTTTATAAATAAAAACTTATTCTAAGAAGAGAAGTTTTAAATATATTTTTAAATAGTTTAAAATCTTATAAGTTTTAAAATTAATAATTTCTTAAACTCTTTATAATATATAGTAATAAATAATATTTAAAACTACTTAAAAAGCTTCTTAATCTCTTTTTAAAGTTTTAAGAATAATAATAACTAAATATAATATATTTTATTAAATTATAAAGAATTAAAAAGAGGTTTTAAGATTAATCCTTAATAAATATTATTCCTTAAAGTTCTTATTTATTTAGCTTTTATTATCTTATAAAATAGATAGTAAAATGTTTTATTTTTCTCTATAACTTCTTATTTTTTAATATAAAAGTTAGAAAGAAGTTATTTTATTTCTATTTATTAAATATAAAGTTCTTATTTTTTATAATAATAATATTATTAATATAAATTATAAAAACATTTTTAAGTTTATTTTAAAAACTATTTTTATTATAAAAATAAGTTTAAATATAAGTTTTCTCTATATATAGATATTTCTTTTCTTTAATTTAGAGGTTTATTTTTATATATTTAAAGTTAAGCTAATTTTTAAAAAAAAGTAATTCTTATAAAAGCTATTTATATCTATTAGTTTCTTATACTTCTTAATAAAGACCTTTTTTAAGTTTATAGTTATAACACAGCCCCCCTATAAAAAAACTATAGCAAAATTCACCCTATACATAGGCATAATTCTAGAAACACTATATAAGTACCTTAACTTATACCCTCTACTAATTAAGGAAAATAGTATAGAAACCCTATATATTCCTACTAATAGGTAAACCCTCTAAACGTTATAAAGTTAAATATACACTTTAGCTAAATAGACTAGTAGAATAGTAATAGCGCTAGCTATATAGCATAGAGCTAGTAGCGCTATATATAGTAGGGCTAATTATATTAAAGCTAAAGAGGTTACTAAGGCTCTTATAGTAACACTACTAAATAGAGATAACTCCTTAACTAAAGAGGTTATTATAAGAGGTTCTTATAGCTAGAAGTATAAAAAGCTTTACTACTATATATAAAGCTTTATACTTTTCCCTCTTTTTCTTCCTCACTAACTTATAATAAATCCTTTATAATATTTACACTATATAAGGAATATAAGAATATTAATTCCCTATAAAGTATACCTTTCTATAAATAAATAGCTAAAAGTATTACTATATAGAATAATATCTATATACTAAATAAAGCTTTTAAATTTAATAATTACTTTTTTATTAATTAGTAGTATATTATTAGAGTAGCTATAGTTAAAGTTTTTATAAATACCCCTAAAGGGGACTTTCTATATATTATAATTAAAGTAATAAATAATAGCTTTATATACCTCTACGTAGAAGCTATATATATTTCTAGTTATTTTAAGGAGTAGCTTTTCTTTATATAAACCCTCTATAATACTAAGGTAGAGGTAGCCTAAGCTTAAGCTTAATAGGGGAATATTAGTAAATACCTCTTATACTAAATAGAGAGAGTATTACTAATAATAGTATAGCTACTACTAAGCTTATTAGCTTAGTATACCACTTTATTTATAGATAATATAAGGTATACTAAAGGCGTTAGCTAGCCTAATTAAATAAGAAGACTATAATAATAGTAATAACTTACTTCTAAAGAAGCTACTCTAGTAAGTAAGGTTTAGTAGTGTAGTAGCTATAATAAAAGGAGTATGTCCTAACTTATATAGTAGATAGTAAAGTAGTAATAAGGATAGTGTTAATAGTATAGGTGATATATAAGAGAGAGGATAGGTTAATAATTTAGTAGTCTATAGTAATTAAGTAATTAAGTAATTACAAACTATATTATTACTAAAGTGAAGTTAAAGATAGTGAAGTTATTAATATATATATATAAGTGCAGCTGAGGTTAGGAGAGTTATAATTATATAACTAAAGGCTATATATATTATTAGGAGGTATAGAGTTAAGAGGTCTATTGCTCTAAGTAAGTAAAAATTATAGTAAACAGCTAGAGGCTATTAATAAAGACCTTATTTTATAATAAATTTTAGTTTTTTTTAAAATTATAAAGTAGTAATAATAATATTATTTCTAAGATTTTTAGTATTTAAAGGTTTTAAAGTTTATTTGAGAAAGTTATTTATAGAAGCTTAATTATTAAATTTAGAGGATTATTTAGAAATAAGATGTTTATATAAAATATTTAAGATATAAATTTCTTATTTTTATATTCTATAGTAATTATTATATTATAATTCCTTTATTAATTATAAGATTATTTTTATTTAAAATATTAAAACCTATAAATATATTAAGAACTAAAATTAATTCTTCTATCTCTTTAATTATAGCTTTTATAACTATAAACTTTAAGGTTTTTTTAATTATTTTCTTTAAAAAGAACTTATTTTTATTAAATATAATATTTTATAAGATAATTACTCTCTTAACTATTAAAATTTAAATCTTATAGAGATTATATATATTTAATATATGCTTTATAAAGTATTTAATATAGCTATATAAGACTATTTTATACTTTTTTCTCTCTATTTATTTACTTTTTTCTAAGGATATATTAAGTTTATAGTTATAACGCAGCCCCCCTACAAAAAGACTACAGCAAAATTCACCCTATACGTAAGCATAATTCTAGAAACACTATATAGGTACCTTAACCTATACCCTCTACTAATTAAGGAAAATAGTATAGAAACCCTATATATTCCTACTAGTAGGTAAACCCTCTAAATATTATAAAGTTAAACGCACACCCTAGCTAAATAGACTAGTAGAATAGCAATAGCGCTAGCTACGCAGCATAGGGCTAGCGCTACACATAGTAGGGCTAATTATATTAGGGCTAAAGGGGTCACTAAGGCTCTCATAGCCTAGTAACGCCACTAAATAGAGATAACTCCTTAACTAAAGAGGTTATTATAAGAGGTTCTCACAGCTAGAAGTATAAAAAGCTCTACTACTATACGTAAGGTCTTATACCCTTCCCTCTTCCTCTTCCTCACCCTCAAACCTATATTAATAACCTATCCTTATAACCCACAATAAATCCTAAAGTATCTTTATAATATCTATACTATATAAGGAATATAAGAATACTAACCCCCTGCGAAGTATACCTTTCTATAAGTAAATAGCTAAAAGTATTACTACGTAGAATAAACTCTATACGCTAAATAAAACCCTTAAATTTAGTAATTACTCTTTTATTAATTAGTAGTATATTATTAAAGTAGCTATAGCTAAAGCTTTTATAAATACCTTTAGAAGGAACCCTCTATATATTATAATTAAGGTAATAGATAATAGCTTTATATACCTCTATATAGAAGCTATATATATTTCTAGCTATCTTAAGGAGTAGCCCTTCTTTATATAAACCCTCTATAATACTAAAGTAGAAGCAGCTTAGGCTTAGGCTTAGTAGGGATTAGTAAATACCCCTTATACTAAATAGAGAGAGTATTATTAATAATAGTATAGCTACTACTAAGCTTATTAGCTTAGTATACTACTTTATTTATAGATGATATAAAGTATACTAAAGGCGTTAGCTAGCTTAATTAAATAAGAAGACTGTAATAATAGTAATAACTTAATAGTAGATAGCAAAGTAGTAATAGGGATAGTGTTTAATAGTAGTATAAGTAATATATAAGAGAGAGGATAGGTTAATAGTTTAGTAGTTAGTAATTAAGTAATTAAGTAATTATAAACTATATTATTACTAAAGTGAAGTTAAAAATAGTGAAATTATATATATATATAAGTGCAGCTGAGGTTAGGAGAGTTATAATTATATAACTAAAAGCTGTGTATATTATTAGGAGGCGTAGAGTTAAGAGGTCTATCGCTCTAAGCAGGTAAAAATCATAGTGAACAGCTAGAGGCCTTTCTAAGGATATATATTTTATAACTATAAGTATATATTTTTTATTAATAAATTTAAGTTTTTAAGTTTTAATATCTCTATACTAAGCTTTATTAATATATCTATTTAATACTTTTAAGAGAAGATTCTAAAATAAATTAATTCTAAAACCTAAAAAATAAAAAAATTCTTAAAAATAAGATTTTTTATTCTTTCTCTATTAAGTTTAGAAAAAGGTTTCTAAAAAACTGTTATATTTATTCTATATATTATTAGAAATTAATCCTTTATTATAACTTCTTTATTTTCTTTAAATAGTTTATAATTTTATAAATAGCTTAAGTTATTAATAATATAGTTTAAAGTTATAATATTCTAAATTATAAAAAGCTATAGAGAACTTATATAGGCTGCTAGCCTTATATTATAAAGTTTAACTAGTATTAACTATAAAAGCTAAAGTAGTCCTCCTACTCTCTATTAATAACTTTTAGGTTATATAACTATAGTTTAGACTTAAATATCTTCTTTATTTCTACGCCCCTCTAACTTTAACTATTATAATAAGCTTTAACTATCTTCTTTTAACTACCTCTATTTCTATTAATTTCCTCTATCTCTTAAGCCTTCTCTAAGCTATACTTACCCTTTATACTATATTTAATTAATACCTATTTTCTATTATCTTCTCTACTATTTAGATATCTATGCTGCTTTATTAAGCGTAAGGGCTTTTAGGCCTCTATATTATTACGCTATTATAATATCTTCTACCTTATTATATAGTCTTAATAGCTAGGGTTAGGATTTAGTTAAGTTAAGTTAAGTTAACAGGCTGACTAGGACTAGGCTAGTTAAGTCACCCTATTAACTAATACTAGGCTAGTTAAGTTAAGTTAGCTTAATAAGCTGACTTAACTTAACTTAACTAGTAGACTAGCTAGTTAGACTAGCTAGTTAGACTAGCTAGTTAGACTAGCTAGTTAAACTAACTAGTTAGTTAGACTAATTATTAACCTAATATATATTAAATTAAATTTATAGCTATTATATATATAAAAACCTATTAACTTATACTTATTACTATATATATATATACTAATTATAATATATAATATAACTTATAGTTATTATTATTAGTTAATTAAGTAATTAATTATTATTTTAACTAATTTATATATAACTTAACTAGTTAGAACTAGTTAGCTATAATTTAACTAGGACTAGGCTAGTTAAGTTAGTATAGTAACTAAAACTAAACTAGTTAAGTTAAGTTAGTTAATTTAAGTGACTTAAGTCAACTAAACTAGTACTAGTCACTAGTCTAACTAAATACTAGCTAACTAGTTTGCTAACCCTGTTAATAGCCTTACTACTATTAACTATACTCTTAGTATTAGATTTACTCTTCTTAATTTACTAAGAAGCTTTTAAGCTACCTTAGCTATCTTAAAGAGGTTTATAAAGTTTATAAGTATTAGAAGTATTATTAATAGCTTTAACTATCTCTATATTAACTTTAAAGCTATATAACTTTAATATCTTATACTTATTAGCTATCTTAAGTAAGTATTTCTAAGTAAATTTAAATAGAGTTTTTTTATTAATAGAAATAAAGTTATTATACTTAAAGCTTTTAATTTTATTAACTTTAATCTTATAAATTAAGTTATTTAGTATAGCTTTACTTAGCTTATATATAGTTATAATAAAAAGGAAAGATATTATAGTTATTATATATATAAGAGGATAGAAAGAATAAGCTAAAAGCTTAATTTAAAGTAGTAGTTAAGTTTTTATACTATAGCTATAAGAACCCTTTTAGCTATATAAAGAGTTATACTATTAAGTTTATACCTTTAAGTATAAGTTTAAGCTATTACTAAGCTTAAGCTATATTATAGATAACGTTTTTATAATATTATAAATAATATACTTATAAGTAATAGCGTTATAAATAATACTATAATAAGTCTATTTTATTGCTCTACTACTTACTTACTTATGCTCTTCTACTAAAGATATATTAAGTTAAGTATTAATAATTAGTTATATTAAGATTTATTTATTTACTTTATTAAGATTAGGTATAAGTTAAAGTGCTATTATTAGGTTTTAGTATTATAAGAAAAAGTATAGAGTAAACTATAACACTTATTTATATAGGTTAATTAGACTGCTAATATAGAGAACTTATATTTTTTCTATTTATATTAAAAATAAATCTAAATGTCTTTTTAAACATCTTAAAAATAATTAAGTTTATTTATAATAATATAATTATAATAATAACTATATTATTAGAATATATAATACTATAATAATATATTTTCTCACTCTTATAATATCTTTTAGTTTAAACTTTCTCTTATTTATAAAGTTTTAATAGATAAGTTTCTATATTTTTAAGAGTATTCTAATTTTAATATTATTTTAGATTTTGCTGAGAGCTAGTAGTTAGAGGAGACTAAAGAGTTTATAAAAAGGTATATATTACTTAAGAGGAAGTTATCCTCTTAAGTATCCTTAAATTATAAGCTTATAAGGCTTATATTAGTTATATAACTTACTCCCTTAGTAAAGCTTACTAAAGAGGCTATATAAAGTAGAGGATATATTATAAAATAAATTATTATATACCCCCTTAGCTATAAGAATAGCTAAAAATACCTTATATATATATAAAAACGCTTATAAACTAAAAATATTATATAAAGACTAATTATATATAGAAAATTAGAAGCCCCCTCTTAAAAAAAAATAGCTTAAGAGCTTACTCTTTATAGTGTAATTAAAAGGACCTTAATAAGCCCCCTTAATTTATAATATATTTAGTTAGCTTTATAAATATATAAAATATACTAACTTATATACTTTATACTTATAAGTAAGGATAGTTAACTAAGTAAATATAAATAAAGAAGAAAATTTCTCTAGAAGTATATATAAAATTCTTTTTTTCTTTATATATCTTATTCTTATTTCTTATAAGTATCTATTTTACTTATTTTCCCCTTTTCTCTTTATAATAATATCTAAAATATATCCTATAAGGTTTTATACTACTTCTTATAAGTATCCTCTTATATATTTCTCCCTCTTTAAATATTTTTTTATTATTATTCCTTATAAGAGTATCTAAAATACTTCTTAAAACCCCTAATAATAAGTTATTTAATCTACTTAAAGGTTATACTTTTTAAGAGTAATATAAAACTTTCTTATATATCTAAAAAGCTATTTAGTAAAGTATTATTAAACTTATAAAAAACTATAGAGATTATAAGTTTCTAAGTTATTATCTTATAAAAATCCTACTTATTATTTTTAGCTCTTTAGAAGCTAGAGATTATTAGTAGTTACTATATAAACTCTCTCTTTTTTAAGAGAGAGTAAAAGAAGTCTACTAAAAGTTTTAATAATAATATTTTTATTAATACTTCTAAGTATTAGTCTACCTTAAGAGATCTTACCTTAGGAAGCTTTCTTATTAACTAAGATCTTTAAAAGCTATTTTTTTTTATCTAATCTTACTTTTATCTTTATAAGAATATTATTACTATTAAGTTTATTAAGAAGCTCTTCCCTATTAAAGATAATTAGCTTTTAAGAGATTAGCTTACTTAAGAGTTTATTTCTATTTATACTAATAGTTCTTATAAATAGAGCGTTTAATCTCTTAAGTTTAATACTAATAATAAAGAGGATATTAATAGTAATTTTTTTTTACTTTTTTAGTAATATTTTTAAACTTTTTTTTATTTCTCTTAAGGAGTAGATTTAAGTTTAAGAGATCCTTTTTTATTAAAACTTAGAAGTTTTTCTCTTATTTATAAGAGATATATAGCTAAATCTTAATATTTTAAGAGTTAATATTATTATTCTTCTTATTTACTATTAGTAGTAAAAATATAAAGCTAAATATAAGTTATTATATCCCTCTTATAAGTAAAACTAATCCCTCTCTAGAGATTTCTACTTTTTAAAAAATTATCTTAACTAATTATAAAAGTAATATCTTTTTATTATTAAAAAAAGATAGTATATCTTATAAAGTTATATTCTACTTAAAAGCTAATTTTCCTTAAGAGTTATTAGCCTTCTTCTTACTAATATTTACTAAGATTATTATAAAGGTAAGCTTTATAAATACTAATATTTTATATATACTATTAGTAACTTATAAGGAAATAAATACTACTTCTATATCTAGTTATTTTATAAGGGATATTATAACTAATATAAGTAAATAACTTATAGCTTTTACTATATTATCCCTCTTAAACTTAAGCTTTTAGGAGATATAATTTATATTACTATTTATTATATTATAAGCTTACTAACCTCTTAAAAATAAGATAACGCTTTATATATAAGTTTTATTATTTTATTTTCTTATAAGCTATTTAATTTAATAAGTAAGATCTTAAAGATATCTATTTTATTTAGTAACTTATTTAAAAGTTATATAAGTTAATATATAGTAATAAGATAAAGCTTATTAGTATAATTAAAGCTTATAAGGTATCTAATACTTATAAAGGTTTTATAACTTATAAGAAATATAATTCTATTTTTTCTATTAAAGTAAAGATTAAACTTATTAATAACTTACTTTATAAGACTAAATATCCCTCTCTTTTATTTACTAATACTTATATAAAACTTAAGATAATATAATAACTAGCTAAATAAATCTTATAAGAGACTAAAATCTCTAATATCTCTACTTAGAAGTAGTTTATTTATTATATAACTCCCTCTCTTTAAGCGCTTTTTAGCTTAATTCTTAAAAGTATAAATAAAAATTCCCCTTTAATCCCTCCTATAAAGATTACCTTTTAAGAGATTTATATTATTAATAGTTTAAATAAAGAGAATAATCTTATAAGCTAGCTTTTTTATAAAGAGAAATAAATATTAGCTTCTTATAAGTTTTTATCTACTTTTTATTAGAAGTATTATATATCTAATATTTCTTTCTCTTAAGAGTTTACTCTTAAGATTTAGAAGTATTAATTTTTAACTTCTCTTAAGTTTACTATAGGTTTTATAAAGAGAGTAAAGCTTAATTTTTATAAAAGTTTTATTAATCTATCCCCTCTTAAGTAATCTTTTATACTTCTTATTTATAAGGATATACTTCCCCTTAATAAGAACTTTATTATATTAAGATAAATTACTACTTAAAACCTCTTATAAGCTTTCTATAATAAGCTTAATATATTTAATATATCTCTTATTAAAGCTAATTTTATAAGATTTATCCCTTTTATAAGATTAAGTACTCTTAAGAATTCCTTTATACGTTCTATTTATATATTAATTAATAATATAAGTATTATTAGTATTACTCTTAAGGGAGCTTAAGAGGATATTAATATCCTTATAGGATAAGTTATCTTATAAGATAATATTAAATTAGTTTATAAGTTATCCTTTTTTAGTTTTAAGATTTATTTAGGTTTAATTTTATAAGATTAATTTAGGTTTTTTATAATTTTTATTAAGTTTTATATTAAATAAGAGAAACCTATTTACTTTTTATAATTCTTATAAAAGTAATATAATTATATATATTATATTTATAAGATTTAGAAGTAAATAAAAATATTTAAATTTTACTTATAAGAGGTTTTTTATAAGTCTATCTATAAATATCTTATTTATTAATATATAAGTTACTTAAAAGCTTTTTTTTTAATACTCCTATTTTAACTATATATTATAGATATTAATATACTTTAAGTAAATATTTATTCTCTCTCTTTTATTTATAATAAATCTAATTATTTATTAGTTATTATAATAAATATTCTATATATTACTAAGCTTAAGTTTAATATTTTTAAATAGCTTCTAGAGGGCTACTATTTTTTTTACTATTTCTATTAAATTTAAAAGTTCTATTTTAGTAGTTAATATTATAACTATTATTTATTTAGTTACTTTTTATTAGATTAGTCCTTTAAATAGTATTATAAAATATCTTTATAAAGATTAATATATTACTTTATTATTTATAAATAAAATATTTATAGCTATAAGTAAGATTTAAGTATTTATAAGCTTACCCCTTAAAATACTAAAGTAAATTATAAAATATTAAGTTATATATAAGTATTATATAGTATATCTTATAGTAACTAAATACTCCTAAAATAGATTTATTAGGAACTAAAATAAAAGTATTATAATAAATATAATATTTATTTTTATAAGTATAGCTATATAGAGAATTAACTTAACTATTTTTTAAAAAATCTTTACTTTTTATAGTATTATTTATTCCTTATTTTTCTTAAGTTTTACTTAAAGGAGAGAGATTAATAAATAAGTAGTATTTTATAAGTTAAACTTCTAAATAACTTTCTTAATATATAAGTTATAAACTAAAAAGATCTTCTAAGTTTTTTAGTCCTTTATAACTTTTACTTCTAAATACTATTTAATATCCTTTTATTCCTTAATTTTATACTCTTTCTTAATCATATTAATAATCTTATAAGCTTTATCTTTATAATTTTTATAAAATAAGATAAGAAAGTTATTAATATAAAATATAACTATAACTTTTTAGTTAAGGTCTTAGAAGAAATAGAGGTTCTTTTTTAAACTTTATAGATTAAGTCTCTTAAAAATAGAGCTAAATTTTTTATATTATAAGAGTAGTATATCTTAAAGCTTATATAAAGCTCTATCTAGTTTAATAATATATCTAATAGAGGAATCTAAATACCTTATAAATTCTTTAATATTTTATAATATTTTATAAATAATTAGATCTCCTCTTTTTAGTATTTTTATATTTAAAAATATATTAATAATATTATATTAATATACTTTATAGTTAAATTATATAATAATTATTATTATAACTTAAAAAGTTTAAAAAATAAGAGTTATAATATAAATACTCTTAAGATCTCTTAGTTAGAAGTCCTCTCTTATAATAATTTAAGCTTTTATATCTATAAGATATCTATTTATATCTAGTTTATAAATAAAAACCTATTTTAAGAAGAGAGGTTTTAAGTATACTCTTAAGTAGTTTAAAATCCTCTATATTTTAAAATTAATAATCTTTTTAAGCTCTTTATAATATATAGTAATAACTAACTTCTAAAGCTACTTAAAAAGCTTTTTAATCTCTTTTTAAATCCTTAAAAGTAGTAATAATTATATATAATATATCTTATTAGATTATAGTAAAAGATTAAGAAGAGGTTTTAAAATTAATCTTTTATAGATATTATTTCTTAGGGGTTTATTTAATTTAGCTTTTATTATTTTATAAAATATATAGTAAAGTTTTTTACTCTCTTTAATAACTTTCTATTTCTCTAGTATAAAAAATATAAAGAAGTTATTCTATTCTTACTTATTAGATATTAAGTTTTTATTTTCTATATTTATAGTATTATTAATATAAATAATAAAAATACTTTTAGGTTTACTTTAGAAATTATTTCTCTTATAAAAATAAGTCTAAGTATAAATCTTCTTTATATATAAATACTTTTTCTTTAGCTTAGAAATTCCTTTTTATATATCTCTAAAATTAAGCTAATCTTTAAGAAGAAGTAAATTCTTATAAAAGCTATTTATATTTATTAGTCTAAAGTTTTTTATATCTTTTAATAAGGATTCTATTCTATTAGTTAATTCTAAATTCTCTTAAAATTCTAAAATATTAATAGTAATATTACTTCTAAAACCTCTATTACTTAAAAGCTTTAGAGTTTATTTAAGAAAGTTACTTCTAAGTATCTAACTAATAAAGTCTAAAGATTACTTAAGAGTAAAAAAGTTATATTAAGCTATTTTAAGTATAATTTTCCTATTTTTTATACTTTATAGTAACTATTATATTATAATTCCTTTATTAATTATAAGATTATTCTTATTTAAAATATTAAAACTTATAAATATATTAAAAGCTAAAAGTAATTCTTCTATTTTTTTAACTATAGTTCTTATAACTATTAGTTTTAATCTTTCTTTAGTATCTTTCTTTAAAAAAAACTTACTTTTATTAAAAGTAATATTTTATAAAATAATTATCTTTTTAAATATTAAAATTTAGATTTTATAAAAATTATATATATTAAGTATATACCTTATAAGATATCTAATATAGCTATATAAGATTATTTTAAACTCTTTTCTCTCTATCTCTCTTTCTCTTTCTCTTTTAAAAATATATACTTTATAACTATAGGTATATATCCCTTTTTAGTAAAGTTAAGTTTTAAAGTTCTATAATATATTATAAGTTAATACTTATATATTAAGATATCCTTTAAACTATTCCTCTTTAACTTTATTAAAGGACTTTTAGTTTATTAATATATAAAAACTTATATTATATAGGAAAATACCTATAAGTATTAATTTATTCTATAGCTTAAATAGGAGTTTTATTAAGTTTAATATCTATATATTTTATATAATTACTTCTTTTCTTATTTTTTCTCTTCTACTAATTAGTTTTTTTATATAAAAAGGGGGAAGCTTAATATTAATATTATTCTCTTAAGCTTAATATTAGTATTTAGTTATTCTTTAGATTATAATAATAGATCTATTAATATCTTATTTTATTTTATATATAAAGAGTCCTTTCTATTTAAAGACCTAATTCTTAAAGGTTTATAATACTTAGAAGACTTTATAATAAGTTTTATTTCTAAAGTAAAACCTAAAAAGCTTTCTTATATATTTATCCTTAATTATAAGAAGCTATAAAGCTCCTAAATAAGCTTCTAAATAGTTAAATAGATCTTAAGAGATATATTAATAAGGGTATTTATTTTTAGATTTAAATAGTCTTTATAAAATAACTTATTATAAATAGGTTATAGAATAATCTTTATATTCTAGATAAGTTAGTTTTTTAATCCTCACCTTTTAAGCGTTTTAAATTAAATACTTAAGAGCTTTCTATCTAAAATATCTAGTTTATAAGTGCTAAAAATAAGTATTATTTTCTCTTATAAACTTAAGGTTATAAGAGGGTTATTTTTAAAAAGCTATAGCTATTAGTTATATAATATTTATAACTCCTAAATAGCTTATATTAAGATAGGTTTATATAGAGAGTAAAATAGAGTAATTAGAAATAAATTTATATTTAAAGAATAAGATATTATTAATATATATAAATATTTAAAATAAAGTTCTAACTTCTCTATAATAGATCTTATTAGTATATTTATTAAACTAAATATTAATACTTTTAAGAGAAGATTTTAAAATAATATTAGTCTTAAAACCTTTAATATAAAAAACATTCTTAAGAGTAAAATCCTCTATTTATTCTCTACTAAGCTTATAAAAAGCTTTATATAAAACTCTTATATTTACTCTATAAACTATTAGAACTTAATTTCTTATAGTAACCTTTTTAAGTCTCTTAAATAGCTTATAATTTTATAAGTAGCTTATATTATTAATAATATAATTTAAAGCTATAGTATTATAAACTATAGAGAACTATAGAGAACTATTATTTTCTCTACTTATATTAAAGATAGATCTAAATCCCTCTCTAAGTATTTTAAGAATAGTTAAGTTTATATATAGTAATATAACTATAATAATAACTAAATTATTAAAGTAAAAATTTCCTTTAGTAATATATCCTTTTACTCTTATAATATTTTCTAATTTAAGCTATCCTTTACTTATAAAGTTATTATAGATTAGTTTCTACTTTTTTAAAAGTACTTTAGTTTTAATATTATTTTAGATTTCTATAGTAACTTTTAAAGCTAGCTAGTAAGATATCTTACTTATTAATATAAGTTTAATTCTTATATAATCCTTAGGAGATTAAGTATATTATAAAGATTATTTTTTATTAATAAACTCTTAATATAAGTATTTTTTAGTTTTCTTAAAAGTATTTTTAGTCTTTTAAAACTTTTTATCTTTAAACTTTAGTCCTTTAAATCTAAATTCTCTTAAAACTAAGCTTAATACTTATAAGTTTTTAGATCTACTACTAATTATTATAAAAGCTTTATTAATTTTAAGTTTCTTTTAATAAAAATTTAATTAAATAATTTTAGTAAGAATTTTTTTATAATACTTTAATTTAAGAAATAGTTAGGATAATTCTTTATAAGTAATAAGATCTTAAATTATTTATTATACTTAATTAGGAGTAATTTAGATCTTAATAACTTATAAGAAGTGCTTAACTATAAAGGCTTTTTAAATATCTAAAATCTTATAAATTAATATTTAGTAGTAGTAATTAATCTACTTATTATAAAAATCTCTTAAGCTAATATTTAAGTAAGTAGCTTTATATAGAATATTAAAGTAGTTTTCCTTTATAATAATCTAAGTAGTTAAATTACTCTTTATAAACTTACCTTTAAGTAGTCTAACTACTATTTAAAGAGAAAATAATTTATTACTCTTATTATCTAAAGTAATTTAATTTATAAATCCTTATAAATATATAAATACTAATATAAAATTAATATTATCCTCTAACTTAGAAATATCTAAAATATATAACTTAAGTAGAAATAGTATTTTAAATCTTAAGATAAGCTTAAATAAAATATAATCCTTATTAAGCTTATTTAAGATTTAAAACTTAATAATACTTATAAACTTCTTATTAATATTTATAAGAAGCTAGTTCTAAATATATCTTAAGAGCTAGTCTTTAGTTTTCTAGTTATCTTATATATTAGCTTCTAAAATAAACTATTATTTAATAAATATTCTATATTTAACTTAGAAGAGGGGATCCTCTAAAGTAATAAGTATTAGCTTAATTAGTTTAAAAATAAGTTAAATATATATAGGTATAAGAGTAGCTAGGATTTAAGTAACTTTATTCTTATTTTCCTCTTATTATTAAGAGTTTACTTATTATTCTTCTTAAGTTTTAGTCTTTTTCTATCTCTTAAGATTTTTTTTATAAATATCTTATTTTTCTTTATTAATTTAATTAATATAATCCTTAAGAGATAAAATATTTATCTTATTAATATTTCTAAAAATAAGTATATCTAGCTTATTAAGATTAATTAAATTTTAGATACTATATATAATATAAATAACTTTAAAATAGTTAAACTAAACTAGTTAGTTCTTATAAGTTTTTAACTTAACTTATATATTTTTAAAATAAGAGTTTATCTTAGAAACTTTTCTAAATAAGTAAGATATTTTATAAAGTATAAAAAGTAATTATATATAAATAGAAAAGTAGAAAGAGAAGAGAGAAACTTACTTACTTTATAAAATATTTTAATAGTAATAAAGGGGTAAAATTAAAGTTCTAATAAACTAAGCTTATAACTATTAAGAGCTAGTAGTTAGAGGAAACTAAAAAGTTTATAAAAAGGTATATATTACTTAAGAAGAAGTTATCCTCTTAAACGTCCTTAAATTATAAGCTTATAAAGCTTATACTAGTTATATAACCTACTCCTTTAGTGAGGCTTACTAAGGGAGCTATATAAGGTAGAGGATATATTGCGAGATAAATTGTTATAGATTTCTATAGTAACTCTTAAAGCTAGTTAGTAATATATTTTACTAATTAGTATTAATTTAGTTATTATATAATTTTTAAGAGATTAAATATATTATATAGATTATCTTTTATTAATAAATTTCTAATATAAATACTTTTTAATCTTTTTAAAAGTATTTTTAGACTTTTAAGACTTTTTATTTTTAAATTTTAGGTTTTTTAGATTTAAATCTTCTTGAAATTAAGCTTAAAACTTATAAGTTATTAGATTTACTACTAACTATTATAAACACTTTATTAATCTTAAGCTTCTTCTATTAAAAGTTTAAGGAAATAATTTCTATAACAGCTTTTATATAATACTTAAAATTAAGAAAATTTTAAAATAATTCTTTATAAGTAATTAGATTTTAGATTATTTATTATATTTAACTAAGATTAATTTAAACTTAATAGCTTAAAAGAAATATTTAATTATAAAAACTTCTTAGATATTTAAAATCTTATAAGTTAATATATAATAATAAACTACTATCTTAAGGGAAAATAGTTTATTACTTATAATATTTAAAGTAGTTTATTTTATAAGCTTTAATAAATATATAAATACTAAGATAAGATCTATATTCTTATCTAACTTAGAAGTATTTATAATATATAATTTAAAAAAAAGTAAACCTTTAAGTCTTAAGATAAACTTAAATAAAGTATAATTCTTATTAAGCTTATTTAAAATCTAAAACTTAATTCTATTTATAGATTTCTTCTTAATACTTATAAGAAGCTAGTTTTAGATATATTTTAAGAGCTAATTTTTAGTTTTCTAATTATTTTATACTTCTATAGCTAAAATTAACTATTATTTAATAAATATTCTATATTTAATTTAAAAAAGGGGATTTTTACTTATAATAAGCTATAATCTAATTAGTTTAAAAAGAAAATAAAGATATATAAGTATAAAAGTATATAAAAATATAGAAGAATATATAAGTATAAAAGTAATAAAAACTTATAAAACTTTATCCTTATTAGCTGCTTATTATTATTAAGAATTAGCTATTTTACTTATTTTTCCTCTTAAACTTTATAAAGTAATTTTAAAATAATTAAATTAAGCTAACTAATTTTAATAAGTTTATAACTTAAATTAAATATTTTTAAGATAAAGGTTTATTTTTAAAACCTATTTAAAAAAAATAAAATATCTTATCAAATATGAAAAGTAGTTATATATAAGTAGAAATATAAGAAGAAAAAAGAGAGACCTATTTACTCTATAAAATACTCTAATAGTAATAAAAAAGTAAAATTAAAAACTTATAAATTAAACTTATAACTACTAAAAACTAATAATAAGAAAAGACTAAAGAGTTTATAAAAAAGTATATATTACTTAAGAGAAAGTTACTCACCTAAGTATCCTTAGATTATAAACTTATAAAGCTTATATTAGTTATATAACCTACCTTTTTAGTAAAGCTTATTTAGAGAGCTATATAAAATAGAAAATATATTATAATATAACTATTATATTTTTCAAAAGTTATAAAAGTATTAATAAGACTAAGAAGTGTTTTAAAATACTTAAAATATCCTTTCTATATCTTAAAAGTAGTCTTTTTATTTTTATCTTTATTTTATTCTAATTAAGTTAGAGTTTTCCTATTTACGCTATATTATCTAGCTATCTAAGCTATTAAGCTATATTATCTAGCTATTTAAGCTATATAAACTTTTCTAAGTACTTTAAATGCTAATATAAGTACTTTTCTAAATTCTAATTCTATTTATAGAAGTTTATAACTATATAATACTAAAGTATATATATTTATACTTCTAGAAATAGCCTCTAGCTACTTACTATAATTTTTACTTAGAACTTATACTATAATAACCTCTAACTTACCCCTTCAGCTAATAGCCTACTGGTTATATAATTTCCTATAGATCGCCCTTTAGTCCTATTTCCCCCTATGCATGTAGCGACGTGCGCTATTATTAATAATCTTATCACTTTTAATATCACTTTAATAATAACTTTATAACTTTAACTTAGTTTAATTACTATAGACTTTCTTTAACCTTTTAACCTTTCTTTTAACTTTTATATATACCTTCTATTATTAAACTTAGCTATTTTCTTTATAGCCTATACTTTCTATAATTATTAGTAATATCCTTAATTTAGGCTTAGTTAACTTACTAGCTATATAGCCCTACTAAGGATATTATTAAAGTAGGCGTAATAGCTAGGATTAGTAGTAAATATAGCTACCTCCTTTAGTAAGATTTACTATAGTATATAAGCGTAGGCTATAGCTATAATATTAGCTTTTAGGACTATAAAGTAGGATATAGCTATAGTTATCCTATTTAGTAGGCTTTATATATTAAAAGGCGTTATCTTACTAATTATAGTAAAGCTAGCTTTATAGTTAGTATTAATTCTAACGTCTTAGGGTATACCTTAGGTAAAGCTTTATAGTATAAGGCTTTATAGATTAGGTAGAATAGAATATATTATAAAGTTATAGGAATCTAAGTAGTTTATATAATAAGGAATAAACTTATAGCTTAGTGTGAGTAGTATCTTAAGTATATAGCTAAGATAAGCTTTTATATAGCTAACCTTATAAGGCTATCTCTATGCAGTAAGTTATATAAGTGATACTATTAACCTTACTAGTAATAAAGCTATTATTAATATAATACTAAGAGCTATAATAGGTAGCTATAGTTAGGTTTAGTATAGGTAGTTATTCTAAGCCTCTAGGTATATACTATAATCTTCTTACTAAATGAAGTATTAGCTGAAGTGCTCTTACTAGATTTATCTACTATAGACCCTCTTATAAGGTAGGCTATAAAACTTCCTTAATATACTTCTAGAAATATAACTAACCTATTATTAAAAGATTTATAAAAGTATATTTCTTTTTTATTCTAACTACTAAAATCTATCTTAATATTATAAATAGAGATTTAAAAACTTATTTTTTACTTTTATTTAAAATATATACTTTAATATATATAACTATACTTAAATATAAAGATCTACTAATAATTACTTTAAATTATATAGTTCTAAAGTTTTTATATAGCTTAAATAGCAAAATATTTAGTTTTAATAGTAAAACTCTTAAGTTAAATAGAAAAAGATAGGAAAGTTATTATATAAAGTTACTATATATATAAGAAGATATAAGGAATAAGTTTAAAACTTTATTTAAAGTAGTATTTAAGTTTTTATATTATAGCTATAAGAACCTTTTTAGCTTTAGTAGTAAAAAGTTATACTATTAGGTTTATACTTTTAAGTATAAGTTTAAGCTATTACTAAGCTCTTATTATATTATAGATAATATCTTTATAAGTAATAGCGTTATAAATAATACTTTTATTAATATATTTTACTACTCTACTACTTACTTACTTACTTTATTCTATATAGCTAGAGATTAATTAAGCTAAGTATTAATTACTAGTTATATTAAGATTTATTTATTTACTCTATAATATTAAGTATAAGTTAAAGTGCTACTATTAGGTCTTAATACTATAAAAAAAGTATAGAGTGAACTATAATATTTACTTATATAGGTTAATTAGACTACTAATATATACTTTCTATTAGCTTAGCTATCTTTTTTACTACTTATACTATATTTATCTAAGCTTACTATTAATTAAGCTAATATCTTTATAATATATATTTATTAATACTTATAATATTATAATAATTAGCTTAATTAACTTATTAGTTATACTACTTTATAAAGGATATTAGTAGTTTAGTTAACTTATATAAGTAGGTATTATAGTTTACTCTAAACTTTTTCTTATAATACTAAAACCTAATAGTAGCACTTTAACCTATACTTAATCTTAATAAAGTAAATAAATAAATCTTAGTATAACTAGTTATTAACACTTAGCTTAACTTATCTTTAGCTATATAGAAGAAAGTAAGTAGATAAGTAGTAGAGTAATAAAATATACTAATAAGAGTGTTATTTATAACATTATAAAATTATTATCTATAATATAGAATACTAATAGTACTTATAATAGCTAAAACCTAGTAATAGCTAAAACCTAGTAATAGCTTAACCTTATACTTAAAAGCGTAAACTAAATAATATAACTCTTTATATAGCTAAAAAGGTTCTTATAGCTATAGTATAAAAACTTAACTATTTAAATAAAGCTTTAAACTTATTCTTTATATCCTCTTATATATATAATAACTATAATATTTTCCCCCTCTTAAATATATATATATAAGCTAAATAAAACTAAGTTAGATAACTTAATTTATAAGATTAATATTAAGGATATTAAAAGCTTTAGCTATAACTTACTTATTTATATAAATAAGATAGCTTTTCTTAAATTCACTTAGTTATACTTACTTAAAGCTATAACTAATAAAGATGATTTATAGTAGTTATATAGCCTTAAAAATTAATATAGATATAGTTAAAGCTATTAATAATAATCTTAACGCCTATAAATACCTTATAAGTTTCTTTAAGATAGCTAAAGCAGCCTAAGGGGAATATTAATAAGTTAGAAAGAGTAAATCTAATATTAAGAGTATAGCTAATAGCAGCAGGGCTCTTTATTAAGACTATATAGTAGGGTAAAAGACGTTATTTAGGCGTAAAGGTCTAAATAGTAGAGGAGAAGAAGCTAGGTATAGATTAAATATAGCGTGAGAGATAGAGGAGACTAATAGAGATAGAGGTAGCTAGAAGAAGATAGTTAACTTAGATTATTATAATAGTTAAAGTTAGAGAAGCCTAGAGGTAAAGATAATATCTAAGTAGTTATATAACCTAAAAGTTATTAGTAGAGGGTAAGGGAACTAGTTTAGCTTTTATAGTTAATACTAGTTAAATTTCGTAATATAAAGCTAGTAGCCTACTTTATAAAGGATATTATTAAAATAAGTATAAATATTAAGATTAGTAGTAAATATATTTATATTTTCTAATAAGAAACTTTACTAAAGTAAACTCTAAGTAAGGCTTTATAATATTAGATATTATATAATAAGTAGTATAAAATATTATAAAATAAGTAGTATGAAATATTATTAAATAAATAGCGTTTAAAGAGGTAAGTTTATAATAAATTAAAAGCGTTAGTTTTTAAGAAAAAGAGAAGAGAAATTCTAGCTTATTAAGTACCTATCTTAAAAAGCAAATTTCCTTACTTTTAATATATTCTACTAAGCTACTTTATAAGCTAAATTATAACTATTAATAGTAACTATGCTAAATATAGAGGCCTCTACCTATTCACTGTAATTTTTACCTACTTAGAGTAATAAACTTCTTAACTTTATACCTCTTAATAATATATATAGCCTTTAGTTATATAATTTTAACTCTCCTAGCCTTAGCTATATTTATATATATATATATATACTTTTACTACCTTTAACTTCACTAATAATAATATTATTTATAATTACTTAATTACTTTAGACTACCAAACTATTAACTTATTATCTCTTTTATATATTACTCATACTATTAATACTATTTCTATTATTACTTTACTATCTACTATTAAGTTATTATTATTATTATTTTCTTATTTAATTAGACTAGCTAATACTTTTATAATAGCTATACTATTATTAATAATATTCTCTCTATTAGTTAGTATAAATTATACTTACTAATTAAACTTATTAAGCTTATATTTAAGCTTAAACTATATTAACTTTAGTATTATAGAAAGTTTATATAAAGAAAAGCTACTTTTTAAGATAGTTAGAGATATATATAGCTTCTACTTTAAAGCTATTAAAAGTATTTATTACTTTAATTATAATATAAAGAAAGTTCTTTTTATAAGTATTTTTAAAAACTCTAATTAATACTACTATAATAAAGTATTTCTAATTAGAGTTAAAATATTTATTAAAACTAAAAGCTTTATTTAGTATATAGATTCTTTAAATAAAGGTATATTTAGTATAAGGTTATTACTTTTATATTTCTTATATAATATAAATATTATAGAGAATTTATTATAAGTTATAAGGATAAGTTATTAATATAAGTTTAAAAGTAAGGAAAAGGAAGAGGGAAAAGTATAAAGCTTTATATATAGTAGTAGAGCTTTTTATACTTCTAGTTATAAGAACCTCTTATAATAACCTCTCTAGTTACTATTTTTAATATAATTAGAGTTTTAAAAAAACCTTAAATATAGACTTTAATATAATATTAAATATTATTTATTAAATAATACTTATTAAATAATAATAATAATATATAACTTTATTAAAGTCTATAAAATATATATAATTATACTTTATAAATATATTATAAAGAAATCTAAATAGTTTACTTTAATAGTATTAACTTAAGATTAAAGATAAAGAATAGATAAGTAATATCTTAAGTATATAGCTAAAATAGACTTTTCTATAGCTTAAGATTTTATAAAGAGTTTTGCTATCTAAGCTATATTATCTAGCTATTTAAGCTATATAAACTTTTAAAACTAAAGGATTTAAATTAAATATTAGTAGATCTTCTAACTTAAGTATAGTTATATATATTTAACTATACTTTATAAGTTATATAGATAAAGCTATTAACTCTACTAGTAATAAAGCTATTATTAATAAAGCTAATAGCTATAGTAATATAGTATTTTAAGACTTTTAAGTCTATATATTATAAAGTTACTAAACTAAATACTAACTAAAGTATTTTTACTGCTTTTTCCCTTATTATAAAAACTCTAAGTAAGCTTAAAACTTTCTTAGTATACTTAAGCTTAATAAATTAATAAAGTATTTATAGTACTAAGTATATATTATAGGGCTAATAATATTATATATAGTAAATCTAATACAATTAAAGTTAAATAAGTTATTTAAGTTCTTATAATTTAATAATACTACTATATAAAAATAGATATTTAACTTAACAAGCTATTAAAAGAGATTCTTCTAGCTAGAAATATAAAAACCTTTACTATATATAAAGCTTTATACTTATTTTTAAAGACTCTTATTATATACCTCTACCTTACTTACTACTATACTCCTCTATAGCTAAAGTAAATATACTACTAACCACTAGCCTTTTTAGTTATACCTATTTAGTTAATTATTCTATAGTTATACCTACCTATTTAGCTTACTATTATATTAGCCCTACTTATTATACTACTTATATTAACCCTCCTTATTAAGTATACTTATTAAGGCTAATACTACTAATAAGCTAAATAAGTATATATAACTAGTAAGTTAGGTATAACTAATAAGTTAAGTATAATTAGTAAGATAGGATAACTAGCTACTATAATAGTAAGTAGGTAGGTATAACTTAATAGATATAACTAAGTAGGTATAGCTAAATATTAGTAAGTAGATATTGCAGCGCTAGCGCTATACCTACCTTAGAGCGCGTTATATACCTTGGCATATAACCTATAGTGAGCGCGCTAGGCGCGCCTATAGAGCCCTTACGCGCCTGCGCCCCTACTTCTTACTTTTCCCTTCTATAACTTAATATTAATTAATCTAAGTTAGCACCTATTACGCGTTAGCTATACTTTATAAGCTTATTATTATATAGAGAGGTAACTATAGAGGGATATAATAATAAGTAAAGTAGAGGTATATAATAAGATTCCCTTTATATTTTTTCTTTTTTTTTTATTAACTTATAATAAATCTTTAAATCTTATAATATTTAAACTATAAGAGATAAGTAAAGATATTAATATTTTATAAAATATATCTTTTTATAAATAAATATTAAAATATATTAGTATATAAAATAATACTGATATATAAAACAAAACTTTTTAATTAAATAAGCACTTTTTACTAAGTAATAATATATTATTAGAGTAGAGTTAAAGATAGTAAGGTTATATATATATAATTATAGCTATAATTAAGAGAAAAATATATTAGAGACTTATAAAGTTATTTAGTTATAATTATATAACTAAAGGCTATATATATTATTAAAATTAAAGATAAGTTAAAGCTTTATTATTAGGCTTTAAATTATAAAGGAAAGTATAGATTAAACTATAATACTTATTTATATAAGTTAACTAGACTGCTTATATATATTATTAAGAGATATAAAGTTAAAAAGGTTTCTACTCTAAATAAATTAAAACTACTCTTAATAGCTAGAAGCTATATATTATTAACTTATTTATTACTAAAAGATAATAATATAAGTTAAAAGAAGTAAATAGTTATATATTATGCTAAAAAGATTAAATATATTTACTTACTTCATCTTAAAGAAATTATAAGTTAAGTTCTATAATATAAATAAGCTTTCTCTATAATAAAATAAAGTTTAAATTAAAAGCTTTAATTATATTAAGTTTAAAATTATAAACTATCTAAAGAAGCTTAAACTATTATTATAAATAGCTTATATATATTATATTTAAGCTGTATACTATTTACTAAACTATTAATAAATTTATTAAATATATAGTTCTATCTTAAAGCTATAATATAGCTAAGAAGTATTCTTTTAAATATAAACTTCTTAAATATATTTAGTTACTAAATATACTAAAAGAATTACTATATTAGTATAACTTATATATAAGGTTCCTAGTTAACTAACCTACCTAAGCGTTAAGTAGCTAAAATAAGATATTTATACTGTAAAATCATAAAAATAATAGAGACTTACTTAGAAATAGAGAAAGTATAATATAAGTTATATAATTATAAGAAATAAGTATATATAAAGAACCTATAATAAGTACTTTATAGATATTAAAATAAATATTTACTTTACTTTAAAATAAATACTTATAGTAATAAAGAGAATAGTATTTATAAATAATATAACTATTTAAATAAGAAGACCTATATATAATATAACTTAAGCTTTATTTAAAGTTAGATTTCTATAGCCTTTTAGTAGTTAACTTTATATTAATCTTAATATATACTTTTAGCTTACCCCTATTATAAATACTTCTTAAATCTAATACTAATTATATTAGCTTCTAAATACTTAATCTCTTATAGCTTATAACTTATAATATAGCTAAAACTATAACTACTATTTATTTATATTAATCTCTAGATTCTACTAATAAAACCTATTATTAAATAGCTAACTATAATATATATCTTCTTAAGCTTAAATAATACTACCTCTTCTCTTAAACCTCTTTTTTAACCTTAAGTGTTAATAAGACTTATAGAGTTATTAAATCAGTTTAGTATAGAAACTAAACTAAGTATAATTAATAACAGCATTATTATTAGAACTGTAACTCAGCCAAATAAGTAGCGTTAATATAAGACTATTTTAAGAGGGCAAGAGGTCTTCTAAGGGCAGGTGTGAGGGCAGCACAGCAGGTAAGAGAACTATGCCCCAGAGTTTCACCAAGGGCTCAGCGTCCAAGGTCTAGTATATGGGATACTCGAACTCATATTTCCTATCTGCACGAAAGCAGACTTCACATCGAACAACCAAAGACCAGAGCTTCTTGCCATTGATACCTAAGATGACTGGAGAGTCTCATTGCTGCCGCAAGATGAGCTTGATTTCGAAAATGTACCTTCCTCATTAGTGGTGACGTTTGGACATCCCAAAAGCCATCCCTCGTCTGTGACAAAACCCCCCCGAACCTGCTACTTACGTCCACGGTCTTGCTTGAAAGGCTTCCAATACCATATGGATAATTATCATCTACAGCAACGATTCAAAATCGGGTACACTTTGTGAAACGCAAATCGGTCAAAACTGCATTATCTGCCTCGGGTTAGAGAACAAGACACGCCTCACTTCGCTGTGCTATTCATTGCCGGTCTCACTAAGAAGGGCAGGCACCACTCGATACCACATACCACTGAACCTTCTCTCAGTGTATTTAAACCACGAAATGGAGAATACCAGAACCTCCGGTGTCGTGACTAACAGTCGGTCCACCCCAATATTCATTCATTTGTGCAGCACTAATGTGAATCAGGAGCCTCGGAGGCCGAACTTGCGATCTCCGCCCTTCATCGAGAGACGATGGTGGTCTTGACGGCAGTCACCAACTCTCAGCAGCGTAAACGAGATCTTCAACGCAGAGGTTAGCCGTCAAATTTGGATATCATAGCTCCAGGGCCTCAAATGACTGATTGCTCTTCCCTAACAGGTCCAGCCCTGATACCGGGGTCTGTGACCCGAAAGTGGTACGCTTTAGACACACAAATCACTGCCTACATGCGCGATGATGCGCACGAGCCTCGGTTGAATGATGAGATTACGGAGTGCCAGAGACGGATTTCGAATCATATGTCGCTCAGTCGATATCCTGAGGCGAACAACGTGGACATTGGCCAGTTGTATCTGCTGCTTGCGGCGAAGCTGGCTCTCGCTGAGCTGAGAAGAGCTGCTGCTATTTGAGATTCAGCTTAGAATATTTTGGCATCGAAAGCCCCCTGATACGAGGGCTATATTACTATTCACGTTCAAACAAGCATGCTAACAAATAGCTCGGTTTTTACACACCTCATGGAGTAGCGAATGCAATGGCCCACATGGTCATGTCTGCTTCGAAACAGCAGCTCTTTGATCAGAGACCAGTCAGATTGGCGAGGGCTGCTATTGGGAAAGACAAGGGAACGTAATTAGGGGCTTTGGACGGACTGACAAGCGCTTCGCATGGTTAAAGGGAGAGGTCCCCTGGCTTCAAAGTTCGCACTGGAAACTCTGTCATGCCCGAGGGCAAGAGCTTCATCAAGGCAGAGAAGCAATATATTTCTGTTTCCTGTCATAAGTTTCATAGATTATTTGACATGCATGCAATCAGTATTAGTTATTGTTCAATGTTTCCCGTGGATATTGGAACATAACATGTGAGTTCTAAAGTGATGTCGTTTGTGCTGTCCGCTTGATGTTAGCTGCAGAGCTCTTGCAAAGAAGAAAGTGTCGGCAGGATCATATTTGTGACTATTCTTGGGCGTTTGTCATGGAAAAGCAGGCATTGAACAAGGAATGAGCTGTGTATTGGAGACGGCGATAAACTGGTCTCCAGAGCAGGCCGTGTCATTCGCGCGGGCATAGCGGGAGAGCCGATCCCTTAGCGTGTTTAGATCCCACACTAGAGGAGATAAAGGCCTTTTCTCATTCTAGTTCCTGTGCCAGATGTGTTATATCTCTACATACAGGGAGCTGAACATGGGCAGGCAAACGCATTGAACCTTTCGACAGCCGGCAGGGAACCCAACAGTTCCAGCACCGCCTCCGAGATCGACTGATGACATGCATCTGAAGTGACTATTTTGATGATTCCAATCAGATAGTCGCGCTTCGGCCAAGATTTTCCCTCGTCGGCCAGGGTCCGCAGACTAACCGCGTCTCAGCTAAACCATGCCGACTGATGCGTGCCGTCTCGAGCTGGCACATTATGAACCCCAACCCCTTTCTGAGCTACAGGAGGTGAGGCGGCAAAATGAACTTTAGGTCGCCCGCACGCGCAACGCACTCAGTTCTCAGACTGTTGAGCAATTCATGATCATCATCTCCTGCACTGTCCCACAGTGACAAGCTGCGTGACATCTACGCCTGGTACTTTGAAGCATATCTTGAAGCAGTATTCGGTTTACCTATACGATTGCTTGTGTAATCTGTCTGGAGAGTTCCGAAGCAGATATCAAGGACCGTTTCCTCGGGGGAGCGTTTAGAAAATGCTGCCTGCTGCTCCTCCGACACGGGTCAAACGAAGATTACACAATGCCAAACATTCAAGGTGCCTCGAGAAGACGGAGGAATTCAACCTCCGAAGAGCCCAGAACCAATCTTCTCAGCTTGACACCGCGCCAGAGGTCACCACAGGTCATCAAAGAAGCTTCGATTCAACAACGTCATCAACGTAAATGACGGCTCTACCGAAACACCAACGTTCAATTCCAATTCAACGGTTACAAGTAACGCTACACGTGAAGCTTCTTCTAGTAGCGCATCACCTGGTACCCGATTACATTCAGGCAGCGTCCCTGAAAACTCTCCTGGCTTGGATGTGGCTATTAACATGGTGTCCGAACTCTAACCCGAGAGTCTGCCAAAAAGTAAAACATCAACCAATACCGCAACTAAATACTTCTTCAAGTGTTCCTTCAAAATGCGGGGTGTTGAAGAGTCGTTCTTACTCAAGAGACGGAGGACATAGGAGGAGAACGGTATAAGAAGATGCCCAACCTCGCCATCAAGTGAAGATTCGCTTTGATATCTAGCATCCCAAACCAAAAGCGGGTATTCTCAATCTCAACGCTAGCGCCGTCTTGTCTACACAGACAGTACTTGCAATTTTCGTTTTGCAATGCTCGATTTTCCATATAAACTTTTCGTCATTATTTCTTTCCCTTTATATTTCCAGTCACAAAAAGGTACGACGACGGCTTCTTTGGGGGTTGAAAACCTGTATTAAGTGAACGGCGATATTATGCGAGGCCCTCGTCCACTCGTTTAGGTGCTCATAGAGGGAACCATAGCCCTCCACCGGTGGACTGCCGTCTCGAACTTCAAGAGGCTGTGTCTTCAAACAACTGCATGGCGACATCGCCGGATGCCAACCTCTCAGTCAGGTTTCCTGTGCATGTTGAGAACCTCCGAATGATCATCTCGTCGCGCTAGATGCAAAATACTTGAGCGAAAATGGCTTTGAGTTCGAAACTGTTGATGCTGCTGGGAGAATCACCAAGCTTTGATGACAACCAGCTGAGCGACTTTTCGAGCGTTCGGGAGAGGACTCTCTGCGACTTTTATGAAGATATTGAAAACAGATCGGCCAAAGCGAGCACATACACCAATACGATTTGCACCCAGGATCGTCAAAGAGACGTCCAGAACGGGAGGTATCCAAATCACTACGGCAGCAGAGTTCATGCATCTCGGATCAAGCTTTTCAGTGATGTAAGTGTCTGCGATATCAGTACTCACGCAACTTGATCGGTGGCTTTTGGGAAAAGCCGAAATGGGATGGCAAGGATCTTTTCAGACAACGTGCAGAAGAGTTTCCCGAACTTAGCCTTGCGGAGCAAAGTGAATACTTGACGGAAGATGGCTTCGTCTACAGAGTTTCAACTCCTTATCTCATAATAATGATCCGCATGATTGGTATGAGTGAGTCTAATAAGCTTCAGTACGGAGGTCGTTCTCATACGCACACCCCCACACCATAGCGCAGTTAGCATCTGAAGGCAAGCTCATGAAAAAAGCGACTAAAAATATCTTATGCGCGCCAGCATTAAAGGCTTAGTGAGTGAGCATTTGCAAAAAGAAATATTGCAAGTTATAAGCAAAAATTTACATACAACACCGGGCATTCGCCGGTCGTCACCGACCCGACTACTACTCCAGCCCTTATTGGCTTATCTATGGGAGAGCGGACGGGATCCCGAGTTTTCCAATAGGTATGGTCGTATGTGACAGGACTCCGGGGCAATGGGTCTATAACGACATTGCGTCTCCAACGGGCAGCCGTCCATGTACAGGTCTGCTCGCCCCGCCAAGTCCACCAGCAGAATATATGCACGCACATTCAGCTGTTATTTCGGAGTGGGGCAACTCACCTCAGACACTGCCCGCAGTGTGAAATGGGTCGGGAGCTGGCGACCGAAAGAGTGGATTCGGTCGCACTGGTGGACGGACGGCCTCTGACGGACCCTGAATCCACCCTCTGCGCAAGTGGTCGTCGGCGAGTCATGCACTGTTCACTGCCCGATCGGGACTCAGAATCGGCTGTGATTCGCCGATCGACCAGCGCGACCGTAAGCCACACTCGTTGGTTTTCTGCGATGCTCGGCGTCCACAGCATCGTCCCTTGAAGTTTCGTCAAGCGCGCCTTCCCACAGTGGCTCTCAAGCTGCATTTGCTGACGTGCCAGTCGCTATAGCAGTCACTGGGAATGCATGAGACGACGACGTGCTTTGGCGCAGTCTGGCCAGCGGCGAGTGGACGCTTGCTTGCGCGAGAGAAGGGATTCAGAAACGAACGCCATGCCTGTGGGCTGGCGCGGCGCAGCTCAGCGTTCGTGGACGGTGAGGTTGTGCAAACGCAGTGCTGGGGAGAATCCGCTACATGCGCAGTGTCAATTCGAGAGGGTAGACGACAAGTGGCGTGGAACGCTGCGTACGGTGAAGGCAGCATTTGCGACAAAGTTGTGAAGCGGCCACGTCTCATTTCTGCATTTCTGGTGCATCCTGCGATGCGTCCAGTGCGCGCAGTCATGTGTGGTCGCAGACTCATCCATTCCACCGTGATGTGTTGAGCTGAAGGGTCCAGTGTGGTCAGTGGGTACCTCCCGACTTTTGGTACTAAAATCGGGAGGTACCCCACTGTGAATACAGCGATGGTGCAGTGGGTATCTCCTCACTGAAATTGGGAGGAAGCCATTTCTTAGGCCAGAGAGGATTGCCACCGAGCTGCACCTCAAAATGGAATATCCTCGGCGGCGCTCGAGACAGTCCGACTGGAAGATGCACGCGAACTCAAACCACTTTTTGTTGCAGACAGGAAAAGAACCCACTCCTGTTTCGCTAATGGGTGCCCAAGAAACGCTGCAACGACTTCACGCAACGCAACGTGTAGCCCTCAAGAATCCACAGATGCAAAGGGATGCGTCATTACGACTGAGCTCAACAGGAAGAAAATGATGCCTGGCTTGGGCAGGAGCGAGCCGCTAATTGGGTGGAGAAGCTGCGCAACGCGTCTATGAGCACACCTCTTCCCCAGAGCCAGAAGGCCGACACAGACATACAACAAACGACAAGTATGCTAGATGAGATGCTGCAAGACGACAAGACGAAAACGGGAATCAACCGAGATGGTCGTTTTCGATCCGTTGCTCAACCGCTCGAGCCCGCTCGTGCCCGCCGGAGATAGTGGGGAAGGTCGTGATACGTCGTCCATACCTGCCTGCCTCTATTGCTCTTTCCAACTCTAAGCCAAGTGAAAAATTTGCGTACCTGCCTCCCTGCTTGACGTCCACCACCCCTCGTTCTTTCCGACAACAAAATCTTTGGCGAGTACGAGCAGTAACTTCTGCCAAATTCGGTTCGCCTCTGCGATTCTTCTCTTGTCCACATTCCGACCACCGACTCCAGCAACACGCTCCCTTGCCCCCGTGGCCAATCCGAAACAGGCACTCAACACGACAACTCACACCGGAAAGGCCCTCGCGCTTGTTACTTCTCGAGCATGTCGGTTGACGAAAACACCCGCAACGTGGTCTTGGAGCCTCCCCGTGACGCAGTTGCTGCCGCGCTGGATCAGGCAGAGCAGTACGGCCTCGCCACAACTTGGCCGCCCTCCGCCGCTGACGGCGCCTTGCAGCACTTTCTCAACGACCACATCTCTAGTCTCGCCCAGAATCTACCTGATACAGGTGCCGACATAGAATCCACGCGCCGATGGCTCAATGCCGCCCTCGATTTTCGCCAAACTGCGCTCAAGCACCCCGTTGCCTGGACTGGCGCTGAACTGCATTCACTTTCGGGACTCGAGCTTTGCGAGTATCTGGTCGAATGTGGTCTCGGCAAATGCCAGGCTAGAGAAGTTGCCAGAGATGTTGTGTCCGCCCGCGAGGTCCGTGTCCCTGACTCTCACATTTTTCATGGTGCTAAAGCTTTTTCCTGGGCAGACAAGAGCAACGTGGATCACCAAGATTACCGAAATGAAACAGACGATGATCGAGCAGGCCCACGACACCTGTACCGAAGACTTCAAGGTCTGCGACACGATTCGCATGTCATCCATCCTTGCCTGCTTGTTCATGATAGTGGTTGCAACCTCGGTTGGACTCATTCATTGAAGGTCGCGCGCTTTCGGTGGGCGTTGTGGTGGAAGCATTCGCATGCTTTCGCATCCACTCACCACCTGATATGATGTGGAGGGAGCTTTTGTTCATTGTTCATAGGACAGACAACAGATGTTGTCTATACCGACGGGTTCAACCAGGTGACATCATCGTGAGCATGGTTCGGAATGGCCTCGAGATACGCAACTGGAATAGATGAGACGGTCATTTGTCACAGCCTCTCGGACCGATAGACAGATAGGTACTCTTTTCTATCTCCAATTTGGAATTCCAAGTCATGAGAGCAAATGCCACTCAAGTCCCCAACATCATCTCCTCAAACCGAACCACTTACTTGAATTCTCTCCACGTCCGTCCATCTCTGTCCAATTTGTAGATTCCAAATCAAACTTCTCACCCGCTACACATCTTTCTTTTTCACCCTTAGCTGCACATTCATCTCGCTAGATCATGGTTCAATCCTGCTCTCATATTCCATCCGCTAGACTGCGAACGCATACAAAATTCCTAGATTGCTCATCTTGCACGTCACTGATTGCCACAGATGCATCCGACGGTGATGAATTTACGATCAAGTCTCATCCTGGATCTCGAAACTTGTGGCTCGACTCGCCTGACGCTTCACGAGGCATGATGCACCAGCCGACACACATCCCTTTGAATTGATTGTTGCATGTTCCCCATACAAGCGAATATGCTTTTGGCGCTATTTATTGATGCCAACTCGTAGTATCGGCTGTCAAATGTCTGAAGCAAACCTAAGCCATTTCCGGCACCAATCCCCAAGTATCTCATCCTCTTCTTCTGATGTTTCTGCAAGCAAAGACAGACAGAGACACTCAAACATATCTCCCAATGGTCAACCAGCTGATTTGGCGAGCGTGCATCAAAATTCACAGCACGGTGGTCTCGCAAACGCGACTCAATATTACCTCACGCCAAGAACTCAGACTTGGGTGGTGAGCGTCGTGAAATGTCATTTTGCGATCATCTGCTATGATATTTCTGCTGTTGCGAGATATAGAGTCGACAGGCAGCTGCCATGGGAAAGTCCGCGCCGCCCAGAACTATAGCCATTCGTCCGAGGGCGAACCATTACCTGATCCAACTAGATGACGGAATGTTCAACAATAGAGACTATGCTTATTGTCACGCAAGCCGGGTTCGCCATGTCTCTAATGGGCAAGTCGAATTCTATTATATAATTTCGCTCGGGAAAGGTCTACGAAAGATTTGTTGAGAATCCCAGGAGCTTCTCCGAAATTTGCACACGCACGGTGTGGCAACCGCATGGTCAAACTCACCTTACAATATCTCTCTCACTTGAAGCTTGATATATTAGTCGCGAAGGAACTCCAACACACACAGGCGAAGAACGCCGTGCAGATGCCCGTGACCAGCGCCAGACAAGCGACTCGAGTAATTGGAGACAAGGAGTTTAAGATGCTGCTTGGAAATCTATGAATACCCGTGCTGCCATCCACATAGTTGCGTCCTGTATATCGAAATATCAAGCATCAGCATTGGCAGACACTAGGAGTACAGCTAGAGTCTGTCTTACGCCTAAGACGGCCAAGTCTTCACCGTATCTTTGCCCTCATTAATATACCTACTCTATTTATGCTGACAACTAATCTATGAAACGGAAAATCCAATACATACCTGCATATGCCCCTATACCGATTCTATGCTGGTTCGAGACGCGCCAGTTCCTAAAACTGCCCGACGTCGATCTCCTTGTGCATGTTTAGGTCCACTCTGTCCTCTTGCCGACCACACCGTCGGATATGCTGCGCGAGCCCAGTTCTCACATCACATAAATTACTTGAAGTAATATGTCTTAAAGGTTGGCAAAAGTCAGCTGAGGGATCTCTCTCGTTGCGCAAATGTGTTTCCATAGCCTAAGCGAGTCAATGTCGACGACCCGAGAACAGGAGCTGAATAGACGGACGCTCGTGTCAAGAAGCGCACGCCAGCATGAAAGTCTTGAAATACAGGGCCTCACCTGTATGGGCGGACCAGGAAATCCTGAGATCGATGGGGAAAAAATCTTGTCTGGGCGTCTGATGAGGAGAGCAGCGATGTACTTCGGACAAGGAAGCAGAATTTGCATTGTAAGACGGAGCGGACTCTAGACCGGAACATGATGAAAATCGAGCGCAGGGCTCAAGCTGTCAGTCAGCAAGAACCTGTCGTAGGGGGTAGTGATCAAGCTTAAGACCTTTTCGATATACGAAGTAGCATGAGTACGTCATTTATCGCCCCATTACCTTATAACTTTGTCGAACCCGTCATCTTTGTGCCTTGCCTGTTGCGCCTGCAGTTCGGTATCTTCCTCGTGTTGACTGTTCATCGAACTCGTATCCTAAGCACAAACTGTGCCGATCTCGGGCTAGGTTAGGGCTGCTGAATGACACCTCCGTCTTCCAAAGCTTCCGAGTTCAGCAAAAGCGTAATGCATCCTGCGCTTAAGTATTTCTTGCAGATATTGCGTTGTTCAAACGTCCTCGCAGAAGGTGGTCTTCCCGGACAGCTGTCGCCTTCTTGTCAATGGCCCCTGAAACTGCTCGTTCCTCCACCTCAAAAATTTGATCTATGCCGCCTCAACTTTCGTAGTTCTAATTGTATCATTCTCAAATAAATTGAGTGATATATCGAGCGATGGAAGCGTCGAATGCGTGTGGTCGAGAATGTGAGTGAGAATGTGAGTGAGAATGTGAGTGAGAATGTGAGTGAGAATGTGAGTGAGAATGTGAGTGAGAATGTGAGTGAGAATGTGAGTGAGAATGTGAGTGACGAAGGGAAGTTCTGAGTGATGCGCACTAGTATGTGATCAGCTGCTTCGTCTCTGAGACTGTGGTGACCTGTTGTCTTATCTGCTTCTCTATGGTTCCAGTAGGCCTTTTGAATAGGTATCATGGTCTAACTTGCAACTCCCCGAAAAGAATGGTTCTGTAACCATCACGCATTAAAATGAAAAACACAGGCCCTGCAGTAGATGATGGACTTGTACAGGATATCGACGTTCTCGAGATTGTGATGGATTCCACTGTCTAGTGTTCCGAAAAGCTTTGGTGCCTGAAGTCTGTTACTTTACTATTCACAACCGAAATCTGGTTGGCATGGTCTCCTATGAAACACTCAGGCATGCGTGGAACCGACAGACCGACAAGACAATATTGATATAGTCAGCTGAAAGGTGGTAGCAGACGTTGCAGTATAATTTTAAGCAACAGATTGGTTAAAGCTCTCTTCTATTGCGTCGAACGAGACATCGACCTAGCAAGCCCCGCAGATGTTCCTGGCAAGTCGTCCAAGCAGCAGACATGTTCCCAAAGGTGGAATCGTGGACTGTCTTTTCTTGGAGTGATTGTAACTTCACAGTTGAGTAGTTGGTTCGCTCGACGTCAAAGTGGCTCCAGAAGTCCCCCCATTCGCGGGAGAGTATGCGTGCCAATAATTGGCCCCCGATGTGCGGGGCGTCACAACTGTCGCCCACAACTTCATTTACCTCTGGGGTTGTCTGGGTGCACGATACACACAGTGACGAGCACACGAGCCGCCAAGCCTGTGATAAACGAGCGCAGGAGAATGGTAGAAGCAAGCGCAGTGGCAAGTCGTAGCGAGGTTGATATACATGACGGTTGAGCGGCCGATGGTGTGCGGGAGTTCATGATGTGCGAGACTTCGGACGATGTGGAAGGCTGAAAGATGAAATTTGCTCAAGCTAATGATGTTGCATGTATCGCCAGATTTTTTAGGAAGAGCCAAGAGATATCTACCGCGGCAGCTCCGGTGCAACTTTCCAGGGGACACTTGCATAACAGTTGACGAGTGAGATGGAAGCTCCGCCTAATGAATCGAAAGAGCCAACGACGAAACCGATTGCGATGATTGAGGTGCTTGGAGCCGTGTGCATTGTGGACCATTTTTGTTGTTGCTGTGTCCGGTGGACAAACGTCAGCACAGAGAAGACGGCGGTGACAGTGACGTCAAAGCTACAATTGGCGACTTGCAGGCGGGGACGCGAAGGCACAATTTTGGGGCTGTGGTAATCTGCAGGACGGGGCAAAGAATGCTGCGAGAAGACTCGCAGGGAGGCTGGGTGGGCATAGCGGTTCAGACGGGCGAAGAAGTCAACACGTCCTGGAGTTTGCTACAATTATCGTGATGAATGCTCAAGGCAGCTTCCAGGGATGATGAGTGGATAGCAAAAGTCGTATCAAGGACTTGTCAAGGCGCGTTCTGTTCCGCTCGGTGATTGAGAAGACGGCGCCTCAACTGGCGGCTCGTGAAGTGCCGCGTCAATCCGCAGGTCATTGATGCCTGGAGTGCAAGTCGCTAAAGTATCGGCAGGGCTCAAACATGGCGTGCTGCGGTCTTCATCAAGCCGCGAGAAAGGTAGCATCTCAAGGCAAAGTAACTCGGATGAGGAGGAAGAAATATGGCAGAACATGCAGTCTTGTCCAGCTACGGACCCTCCAAGGCGTGAAGTTGCCCAAAAAGGATGGCAATGGGGGTGGCTTCAGTGAGGTGCGATTGCCGACGTTGTCGGTCAAGGAATGGCCCGTACACTGTGTGGTGGTGAGCTGCGGGGCCGAGGACCGCTTCCGACGCGCTGGAAAATGAACGTGCTTTGGTAGACGTGAGTTTGGTGGTCGTGGCGTGTCTTGTCTCCCTCATCATGTTGTTGCGGCCGAAAATTTCCATCCGGGTTAGATCACGTCACTGCCATTTGATTGAGTCGCTGCTATGCGGGGGGTAGAGTGGAGTCGCTGCCATCAGGGGAGTCGCTACCAGAAGTGGAGTCGCTGCTAGAAGTGGAGTCGCTGCCAGAAGTGGAGTCGCTGCCAGCGGCACTCATACCACCACCTGTACCACACAGTTACTTCCGGTATCCTCCAGAGCTATCGATACAAAGCAAACGCACAGAACGATAATTCCACCGGAGCAGTGCCTCTTTTTTTTCTCCCCCATCGCTCTTTCTTTCCAAAACCATTCACCACCAACTGCCTTCCGCGATCAGACCGATGTAGTTGTTTTGCATCCTGCTGCCGACGTCCCCAAGGCGGCCCTGTTTGTCTTTTTCCTCCCGTCTGCAATCACTCACGATCTCGGCAATCAATGCCACTCCACCAAAGTATGGATAACTCCAGCGAAGTGGAAATCTCTCTTGCGCCCAACGTCAAAGACGCCATCGTCGGCTTCGAGCGGGGCGTCACTCTCGAGCCCGAGGACGAAACTGAACACGGCATCTGGGCGGCCAACATCGTCTCCAGCCTTGGAAGCCTAGAGAGAGACGTCGAGGCCTCCATCGACTTGTCGGACCTACGGGCGTCACTGTCGCACGCTACCCAGCAAGTCGTCATTCGAGCCTTGGACGTCGACCATGATCCGGCAACCCTACACACACGTTCCCCAAACAAGCTAGAGAGGTGCTGCCTCACGTGGAAGGTCACACCTGGCACCATTGCCTTCTGGTTTCGCCTGGACCACGGTCGACCGTTCTTTGATGCTCTTGCCGCTTTCGCCAACACACACCCTCGCTGGCTGGATGCTCTGCGCCTCGTCCGACGCTGCTCGACCGACCGTCGTGGAGCTTCCATTATGCAAGCCCGAGACCGTGGCATTACTACGCAAGACCTGAACAAAGCTGCAGGCATGGATGCGCTGCCGCCTGAGTTGGCCAAGCAGCCAGTGATCCAAGTAATTGTACCCTATCCCCATCTGCGCGCACAAACGCCCTGCTTGTCTCGTTTCCAAGCATGCTGACCGTCTCACTGCCAGCCACAATCAACCCCCGCCCGAAGCGGCAAACACCGCACATCCCTCAATGTCACCACGAGCCAAACACCTTCGTCGAAAAGGCAACGCCACAACTCCTCGACAACGCCACTCCTCCACCAGACTCGCGATACGATGGTATCCCTCGCTCTCGGCGAAGACCTTGGCGCCAACGGTATTGGGGCCTGCGTCGATGCTCTTCTGACGCTCAGCAAAGTGAAGCCCACGTTCCACATCTTCGACCCCCGGGAACCTTTTGAACGATATGCAGAGCAGGAAGTTACGGCTTGCCTTCCGGACAACTTGGTCGTTCTGCTGCGGCTGGAATCCGGTAGCAGCTGGATCGTCGTACATCTCAAACGGTCTGTAGCACACGTCGACGTTTGCGATACGGCAGAGCCCGCGACCGAGTTAGATGTGATCAAAGCCTGGATTGAGCCATGGATCAAGGCGCGGCAGCTGGTAGATCTTGGGCAGCCGATAACATACACATCACTGGTATGTCTTCCTTCATCGCATCACGTAACGGCCCCGTTGGTTCAAGCAAATACTGATCCTTGAATGGCAGCCCCGTACCGAACAACGAATCAAGACCAGCAGCGGTATCCTTGCTCTTGCCCTTGCAACTTTCATCTGCACGGAGCAGAGCGATCTGGCCCAATTTGATGTTGAGGTGACCCAGCGAGATCTGCAGAAGATTTTGTCTGGTGATTTTGCTCAGCAACTTGGTTTACAGGACGGAATTCCCAATCAGGCACAGCCAGAATCAGACCTGGCAATCGGCAATCCGAGTTCCCAGAACGCCGTCGCCAGACTTGTCGGCGCAGCTTGTCCCGGCCTCCGGCCACTCCTCAACACTGTTCAGTCGACTCTGAAGCACAAGAGCGAAGTTGTTGGCGATGCACTGAAGCAAATCAACGAGGATATTGTTCGCAACTTGGGATGTAGCCCAACTGAGTTGTTGGTCAAGATCAACGCACTTGAGACAATTATTACGAGAGAGTTGGCAGAGGATACAACCCTTCTTTTGAAGCAGCGCGCAGCCGATAGTGACGTTGCCTTCTTTGAGGGTATTGTGGACAAAACATCAGCCGTAACCGAGCACACTTCAGCGGAGAGGCAAAAGTGGATCGCAGAGACGGAGAAGAGTCTAGTCAACGCGAAGGCGCTTCAAGAATCACTAAAAGTCGAGATCGAGGGTCGACGAGGAGACTTTCGCCGAAACAAAGTCTTGTTGGAGACTGGCCGGGCTTATCACACGCTTGTAGCGGACTTGAACGCCACCCAGGTCTACACGAAGCAAGCTCTTGACAGTATTTCAGCGTTGGTCTAGATACGCACACGGGAGGATGGTAGGGTGAAATGGGCGACGCGAACCCAGAGGTTGTGCCTTATTTTTGAGAGACGGATGCAGAACAAGCCTAGAAGCGGGCTTATGTATGAATGGGTCATGAGTGCATGAATAGCAGATCAGTAGCATCGGAAAGCAAACCGTCATGTGTCAGTCATCTTTCGTTTTTCAAGCCATCTACGAGTACGTTGTCACTCACGGGTTGAGTAAGGCCACAGATCATTATAGCCTCACACCGTCCTCACTCTGGAAGAATAGAAATTAGTCTTTCTGCGACCAGTGAGGCCTGGAGCCATATAATCAGGAGAACAAGTCCAGTCAAGCCACCTCAGACTCACATTCACAATGTGAGACTGCTTTGTTACGTTTCATGTCAGTACAGCGCCCTAGTTCTGCTGGACATCCCCGTGCGACAGACCTTGCGCCATCTCCCACAAAAGCGGCTGCGACCCTATCCACTGCTGTAAAAGCCCTTCCCATTCAACCTCCCCCATTGCACTTTTGTCTACTTACATTTGAAGCATGCCTTCTTATCGACACATTGCGAATCTTTCTTCTGTGTCGAAGCCAATGATTACCGCCCAAGAAGCTGCCGCCGCCGTCTTACCATTCCAAAGTTTCGTCAAAGCCACATAAAGGTTTGCTGCAATTCCCTCACACTTTTTTGTCGCTAGCATCTCCAAGGACGAAATTCTGACTCGTTACGCAATTGCCGAGAGCTGAGCTCTTCGATGAACATTCAGCTGGACACACTTTCGAGACTGGTCGCCAGCCGTGCTCCTTGGTTGCCCGACTGTGGCGCCATCTTGAAAATGGGTAAATTCCAACGAAGGTACAAACACCGTCGCAACGCCTGAGTAAACAAGAACGTCGGCGGTCATTTCCCAACCGTATCTTGTCGTCTCATCATCAGTGAGACACCAAAGGTGTTTGCTGAAATTGGATCATACTCAGTGAGACATTCTTTCCACTCAACATCTTACCGTGCAATACTCCTTAGGACGGCCTTTGCTTAGATCCACCCGTTTTCATTCCACTGTTGTCTAGAACGAACAAGTTGTCTGTCCCAATAACCGTAGCCTCCTGAAATTCGACGTCAGCCATCGTCAAGAATGTCGCTTTTTTTGCCCTCCAGCCGGAATAGGTCTCACCTTCCGCGCTGAAACGATGCCTCTGATGGCGTTTGATAAAACCTTATCAACTGATTGCGCCTGGGTTGAGTTGCTGCTTATCCTGCCACATACATTATGATCCCCAGTTGTTGCAGAAGGCCGGCAGCAACGAAAGACGTGCCGTGCCATCTTGCAGCAATCCGTCTTGGCGGTAACGTTGCCCGGCGCGCGACGCGACGCATTCAACAGTGCAAGTATGTCGCTTGGGTGCGTCATGGCCCCAGAACAAGCGTTGCTTGCAGGGAATAGACAGGGCAGCAACAGGGGTTTCAAACCACGCACCGACCGGGCATCTAGAGCCACAGGGATGACCTCCTCGGGCGGAACTGACATTACAGGGACCGCCGGGCTATTTATTCTTATCCCTAGGACGACGTCAAAGTGTGAGTTGTTGGTGGGACGGAGTTCTTGTAAGTATGTCGTGGGCAGGCTTTGAAACGAGTGAAGGTGTTTGGCTCAGGCAGATAACGACGACCGTCAATATGAGAACCTTGGTTCAATCTCAGGTGTGTTTGCTGACGCAAAGCATTTCTGTTCGTGTATTATCGCGGAGCCGCCACAGGATAACACGGAATGCGCAGCACCAGGCGATGCTCATGGCCATGTCTGTCTCAGGAATCGTCATGACGTGTGGTGTTATTTGCGGGGTCTAGCAAAAAACATGGAAAAGAGCTTCAATAAGGCGCAATGTGTGGAATATATACTGCGTTACGAGTCTGATTCCTTCATGCGCACATTAGCAAACGTGCCATGGTGTTTTCTGACAATCAGTCCGAGGCGATATATTGTTGTTGCCTAGGAAGCCTCCTGCGTTTATCATAGGAGAAAAAAGATGGGCAAGATCGAATCCTCAAGGAACAAGATCGCAGAGGCAATGAATATGACGAAAACCACCATCAGAAATATTCTGTTGCAGCTTGGTCAAACGTCTCAGGTCATCCGTTCCTAGGAGAGGATTCTGGTCAACAAATTACGCAATGGAGCACGTATAGGAAGCTTAGCATTCTTTAGGCTTCAATAGATTATTGGCTCATTTTCTACCCATTCTCTGCGTCATCACATTCCCTAAGAGGCATATCTGAGGTGCAGAGGCCGAGAAAATGATGAGAGTGGAGGCATGAATTGACTCACTCTTCCCAACCTCTCCTTTCACTCGTAGTGCTTTTGATTTGTCCCTGTCCCAAGACACTACCATGACTTCGACGGCTTCGAGTTGATTCGCAGCAAGTTTTCTTCAGGTTTGCTGAAGCAGGAATCATCTCAGAGCCCCTCGCCATCAAGTAATCAGCCGCCAACACAGGCCGTACCCAAATCATCATCTCAAGGCCACATATACCAATGAAAACACCTTCTGGAGAGGTCAAAGAGATCAAACCAATCACTGTGATACAAGTTCCGGCATTGCTCAGTCTGCTAGTTTTCACCAACCTTGCATTGTATCATCCACAGCCCTTCCCAGCGTGAGAGACTCCCCTAAGTTGGCTGCGGCGTCGGCGGCTTTTTGCGAATGTAAGATGACGTTCTGAGCGAGTGGCTCACTGAACGTTGCGAAATAGCACCGTCCCCAATGATGGTAAGACTGGCAGAAAATTCTCGAGCCGCATCACTCCGGGAAGCATTGCTTGAAATTCTCTCTTCAAACAAAGTATTTTTTTCTTACGAGTCCACTCTGCTCGCTGGCCGACCCGAAAGACCTACCTTCTCCTCCCTTCCCGCTATTCTTCTTCTGCGCAATCGGAGTTAAGGCTGCACATGCCGATCTTCAGCTGAGTGGCTTCGTTTACTTGGCTGTTTCGCCATCAAACATGCGATCCATTGCTATAAACCAATCATTACGCCTGAACTAAGCTGCTTGGATGCAAAGCCTGAGAACCTTATCCTTTGCAGACAGATTTCTTATCGACTATCATCACGATCCGGTTATCGACAGCACACTTCCGCGGACAGAGAACGCCATCGGCTATAACTGATAAAAAGGTAAGGCTGATGCCAGCGTTCGGCATGGATTGTGCCGTAATATTTGGGTCTGGATGAAATGTACTTTGGAGCGATCTTAACCAGGATTAGCATGGCCTCCGAAGCCATAGGGTTGTCTTGCGTGTTCATTTCAAAAAGGACGCTGTTGTCGCTGTTCACCTCTTCCCCGACGCGGGTCTCATATTCTACTGTTGTGATGCCTCCACCATTGACGGAGTTGACTTCGGGGTCGATGAAAAGCGGGGGGAGCGGGGGTCAATGTCTTGAGATAACTCGTATTGAGTCTTTCATGACTGCTCATGTCAGACGAAAGCGCCGCAAGCCCTGAACAGTCGGCTGTCTCCTTTGAACTTTGTGCATCAGTTAGAATGCGCGTTCGGCAGCTTTGCAAATATCCGCAACAGATGAGGCACTGGTGCACAGAGTTCATGCATATGTCAACGCCGGTCTTCGGCTTCTGTAATTATTGAATGGTGGCGGTGGATCGATTGCAGACGTCCAGCGCCATCGGGGCACTTGATCGTAGTTTTTAGACATTAAGAAGCGTGGGAGAAGCTCTGAGAAGATCAAGAAGTTACTAGGACGGCAAGGTAGATCAATTTCGGATGCACCAGTGCTGTTGAGTTTTTGGGCGATATTCTGCAGTCAGTAGTAGGAAGAGGCTTCAGCGGATCATATGCCGAGAAAACCAAGGGATCACAAGATAAGAAGGCCAATTGCCGGTTTAGCTACAGATGAACCCCTTCGGAGGGCATTCGGGGACGGCTATAATGCTGTAATGAGTGGTACGAAGGAACTTCGAGATGCTGATGCGAGCACTCCAACCCTACTCACATGGAGATTGGCTTCAAAGTCTCGCAGACGTGATGAAACCTTTCTGCAGGTATCGATGATGGATTTGCTGACTTTGACCACAATTCTGTATCCAACAGCGGGAGCGTATAGCCATATAGCCATGACGCTGCCAAGAGGATCCAAGATACTGGCTAATAGGAAAGGTGGGACTTCTGCACCAAGAGGGCGACGGTCTCAGGCCCAAAGCTTTGTTTCCTGACGTGGACAAGCAGCCGTCACGGTTGTAAGCTCATATGGACGCCGCGAAGCTTGGCGGGTTCTCTTTTCCGGACTTTTTGGGGAACTGCCGATCGTCTATCGTCACTGAAGCCATCTCGCTGAGGCCACTGCCGGGCGGCCGCTGGCCAATGTTGTCATAGAGCCTGGAATGGAGACACGGACCATTCATCGGCTGAGGTAGACATGGAACTCGCTCTGGCATCTCTGATACACACGTTAAGTGACTTGCTCCAGGTTGCCTGATCATCACAAGCCGTCAAAGCAATGATTCAACACGGAAGCTGCGTCACGCACACATAATTGCGGGGGTTGTAAGCTGATTCATGTGGAAAGCGGATGCTAGCAGGTCGATGAATATATTTTAGCGTCTTTGCGAGAGCACGATGATAGATAAGACGAGCTGCATAGAGGCAGAGACACCGTGGGAGACCGTGCTTAGGAAGACGGTTAGCAAAGCAGGAGCAGTAATAGCGGCGTCGAAGAAAACCTTGGCTGGAAAAGTATTGCACCCACAGAGCATTGTAGGTCGTTGGAGAACAGCGCTCGTATCTGTGAGCTTCTTCGTCGACGATCGAACCGACGGTAAGTTTCCTGACTACCGGCGGTCTCCCTCCAGGCCTTATGTCTGGTAATCCAAAAGGCCTCCCTTTCCGAACACACATTTGTTTAGAAAACCATGGCAGGCTGTTCTTGTGGCTCCAAAGCGAGGAGCTTTTCGTGGCATGCTGCGCAAAGAATTCAATGTAGCCCATTCATAAGTCTTGGGATTACCAACGATCTTCTCATCGACCAAGATCTCGAACACTGCTCTCCATTCAGCACATGATCGTCCGCATGTGCTTGGCTGCCTTCCATTTCTCAAGATCGAGGCGCTTACCGCAGCAGAAGTCATATAACTCAAACTCGCACTGGATATGAAGCAAAGCCGAGCTCTTGTGAGAAGCTTCTCTCTAGTGCCTTGGCATGTAGTTTACTGGCTACCTTCTTATCAGAGCTTGCCTAGGTCGGCGGTGGGATCATTCTTATGATGCCCAGAGACGGCTTGCTAATTACAATTGCCTAGCATCGGCGAAAGGATGAATCATTCATCGGTATGCTCAGCCCGCTACCATGATAATGGCCTACCATGACCATGCAAAGGATCAAACACTGCGTCGCCGGGATCGAGCCCTGCAGAGCCTGCGAAAGGAGTCATCCTGGAGTTCTTAGAGAACTGCTCTGCTGTGCCCGTTGGATGACGCCACTACCGTCGTAAGAGAAGAGGCTGCCTCCGCCGCAATCATGGCATTTTCATCGTTGGTGTAATCGCCTGATGATGCGTCAGCTGAAATCAGGACGACGCGCCGGCGGTAGAACTACTAACAAGATATAGGGCGAGTTTTATTTGAATTTAAAGCCGCCCACAAAGCTGTCAACAAAGCTGCCTGTAGACACCGATGCCGCAGAAACGTGCCTTGAGGGCGAGCACCGATGATGATGTCACTAAAGAATGCAAAGCATTAGTTCGAGGAGTGTACCCTCCAAGCAGCTGGTTGTAACCACTGTCCAATGAAGGAACATTGCAAAGCTCCACAATCCTTGTTCTGGGTTTCGCAATCTTGAACGGCTTGGCGTCCACGTCATTCCCGGGAGTTTGGCCTGCATGATCGCACTGACCAGAGCCAGCATAACCACTGCGACATTCTGTTGATGATTGGTAGGCGTCGTATTATACCTTGTAGCACTCGAGGCAGAAAACAGCATCATCAATACCGACAATAAGCGATCTCTAACCGTTCTCCATTTTGGGACGATGCCAACCGAAATACAGCGCCTTATTTAGGCACCGTCTTCATCACCTCCAGCCGCTAAGCCTCCTGCAGCAATTTAATACGCATCATGGGCACATGGTCAATGCCTCCAAGTTCGGGAATTTCAAAATCGAAGGTGTCAAGTAGTCTTTGAATGTGGTTTCGTGGCGCCTGTCAAGCAGGCCCAGCCCCAAGGTGACGGAAACAGCCCCCATGCCGGTAAACAACAGGCTGTGGAATTTGAACCCGAATGAATCCGAGGAGAAGCTGTCGGAGCAGACAACCCGCGAGGAGTAATGTGGGATCTTGGTTGGGGTTGCGAGCTCAACAACGCAGCGGGTCCGGGCAAGGCCAGACAATAGTCTAGACTGATGTTGTTGGTCCCATTCATACTAGTTGCCCAGCAGAGAGGGTTTATTTGTTCGATCGTCGACTTGGGACTTGACGAAAGCCTTCGGAAATGTGGCGGTATTTGCGAGCGGGCGACTTTGCGTCCTGGTTACAGCTTTCCGCTTTTGCTGCTCTTGCTGCTCGTCAGATGTCAAGCGACAGGCTTGTCCGAAGAGTGTTCAGAGTGAGAGCTACGGCGAAAAAAAGAAATGGGAGTCGATGAGTGCTCACAATGAGCAATGAAGTAGAGAAATCCCCGGGTGCCTGGAGGCCTCCGAGGGGGGGCTGGTTGACGGACATGCGGATGCGATTCAGATAATACATCAGACCTGGACAGTACTGAAAGCCAACGCCTTGGGGTCAGAGGTCCGCATTTGCGAAGTCCAGCAATAGTAGGCGTGCCCGCACCCGCTTTTTCTGCGGCTGTTGCACCACCGTAGTCGAGATAGAGGGAAAGGGTCTGGCCGGCACGATATTGGTTGATTTTGAAGCCTGTCAAAGGCATTTGAGATTTTGAGATGTGACAAGGCTTTGTTGGGCTCTTGCGGCGATAGGTAACGAAGATGACTGCAGAACTGGGAGATGCGAATTTCTATGGAGGCTGGAGGTGGGAGATATCCGGAAAAATTTGGTCAAGGAAGTTGGAAGCGAAAGGTCGACCCGCTGATGGGTAAAGCTGCGACACGTCTTCCCTTACAAGGCTGCTCGGATGCTCAGCTAGAGAGGGCTGTGTCTGGGGCCTTTCAGACATGCTGTCGAGAACATACTGTTGGGAAAGACAGGCAGCCGGGACTTGTCTGGCAGGCGGATGATATCGGGGTGCGGTCAAATATGGCTCACGTCTTCGCGGCTGGAGGAGGAAGAAACCAATGCCGCCGCGTATGCAAAGAATCCTTCCCATAGGTATCCAGTAGGTACGTGACTTTCAAGGGACGTTCCACCGGAAAGGATTGATACCTACCGATTTCACACCAAGAAATCGGGAGATAACCATAAGTTTGTGGCCAATACCCGTGAGGGTGGCTCTGCCGCACCTATGCTTCACCAAATAGCTCACCGGGAAGGATTCCAGCATACTTCTCCCACTCGACGAGCTCCTGTCCCCAAATCGACTCCAGAGTGCTGGTGCACTGATGGTACAACTGCTATCCGGTTCGTCGTAGCCGGCAAAAGTACAACGCTCTGCGGGTTCTTCATGCGCGCCTGGCTGATGGATTGATGGATTTCCTGGTCTTCTTATTGCTACGGTAGCAAGAAAGCTAGCAGGCAACACAAGATACCAAGTCAATGCCGTCGTTCGCGAATCGCTCAAAAGCAGCAAGAGGTTTTGTCAGCACCATCCAAGATATCCTCTTGGTGTCGTCGCAAGCGCAGCCAATACTCACTGACCCGAACACCTTGCCTTTTTCATCATCTGTACTGAATTGCCTTTTCTCCCACGGCAAAAACCAGACCTGGGAGAGGGAATACTTGCGGCCTGATATTCGCATCTGGGGCGACGGTCGTCGGAAGCGGCCGGGACTGCCTTGGGCATCAAGTAGTTTGTTGATATTGCCGTCTGCGTTGCGAATACGAAAAGTAGCGGGTAGAAAGGTGCATTTGACGACTGGGCAAATGCGCTGTGATGCAGTTGGAAAACAATTGTATCGAGTCGCGCTCTCAAACGTTGGTGAGAATATGGATATCCTGTTTCTTTGCGCAGCTTCAAATTCGCCGTGTGGGGGAGCTGGAGGTAGGCTCCGTGTGGGATGTTGAGGCTGGTGCGCGTAGGACTGAATTGAAGATTTCGATCACGAAGAGGATATGGATGGTATTGGTTGTTCTCTTTGTGCCATCTGAATTGTCAAAACATGAGAGGATCCAGCGAGCGTAACAGCAGGGCTCCTCGCGCTGACCGTCGAAATTTGCCATTGCTCCTGCATCTGCAGAGGGTTGAGCATGGTTCTAGATCATGGAATCCTTTTACCAAGGAGAGATCTGGGTGTTGGATGCGATTAAAGTCATGCCCTTGGTGGAGGAGGCGGGTAGAGTTGAACGGCTACATTGGTTGGTGGTAGTCCCAGAGGCATTTGATCAGTTTGACACCTTGACAATGGTTCCAAGAACGGACGGTAAGATAATTGGTTTTACTTCTTTGCTTGTGAAAGACCTTCTTCGTGCAAACACTGGCCTTTTCTCCCTTCTCATGCAGAGCAAATGCATGATTCTCCACCTGATTCAAAGATCCTCCGCGGTGCGCAAGTCAAAGCCAAGCATATCCGTTCTTTGTATGTGCATATTGACTGCTCGCTGCTCTCATGTTCTGCGCAAGTGCAGGCCCTGCTCTGTGGACACAATCTCCACGCTGGGTTGAAGGACGTCTGACTCGCGGACAAGGAGCCGTACTCCCCTTCGCTTGAATGGCTTCCAACGATCATGAAAGCGGGGAAGACTGCTAGCCATATCTCTTAGACGTACCAAGAAAAGTAATTGAAGGCCGTTGCCGTGATTCGTCAGTGGTATCATGTCGCCATTGCTTGGAAGCAGTTCGTGCTCCAACGCGAGGTGAATGGTAGTGTCTTTGAGAATAACACTTTCGAGACACTGCAAAAGTGACTCAGCACGGCGAAGCGTTTTCCAGTAGCTGCAATAAGGAAAGTCAAGGGGGTCGTATTGAATGTGCTTGATCTTTGTGAAGAGTTGGGGTTGAGGCCTGTAGAAGAAGCGCCCCATCTTCCAAACATGTTCAGCGTAGAATTGGTGCTTGCCAGGAATGAAGATGTCGCAATCTGTGCGAACGAACATAGGTGGGTGACGAGAATCTGAGCAAGGCAGCACCTCGAAGCATTCCATGACGAGTCTTCGGCCCTTCTTGTTGATCCCACGCAAAGGAGAAAGATGGCGCAAGCGTGCCTTGGCCCTCGATCCACCGCTTTGCGCGTCCTCGTTTGGATCCGATTGGACTGATACCACCGAGGGATCATTATCTCTTAGCGAGTATGGGCAAACTCTTTCCAAGCGTAGCTTCCAGACTACTGGCGTTGTCGACTGAAGTATTTCGTCGCGCATCTTTTCAAGGATCATGGAGAAAATCTCGGTGGGAATGCTGGCCGGGCCGACCTGATCGTGCGAAGTGGCCATGATGGACAATTTGGGAAGCTGGCGAAAGTTCAGCCGTCAGCAGGTGATCTTGGAAATTCGAATTGGAAGGGAAGCAGGCTCACATGTATTGGATGAGATGGAAACGCAACGAGAGTGTCTGGTCGTAAGATGGTGGGTTCCGATGGAGGCGAGCAGGTGTCGCGAATGCCGGCGAAGGAAGTAAGGCAGGTGCTGTCGTGCGACTGGAAGAATCTTGGAGCTAGCAGGCGTCTTTAATACCTTGGAGGATTTGTTGAGTTGTGCTGAAAGATGCAGACGAGCCGAGCGAATGTGTTTGATTTGGAGGTGGTCTGGCGAAGTGCAGCGGCTTGGGATCTGTCGGGAAGAGAAAGGGAAAGAGCTTGACTTGCGACTCGTGATGTGCCTGCTCCCAGTCGCACTCCATGCCCCACTGCAAAGGTGTCTTGGTTAGTGTAAGGCACCTGGAAAACTGTGAGTTCACGCGAAGAACACTAAATTCAGTAGGCAGGTACTGGCGTATGTTGCTGAGGCCCGCCTGCCCAAACGGATGCCGACCACTCGTGCCGTAAGGTACCTAATTTGGGCAACGTCTGGTTGCGGGGAGCAGGAAACCGCGACTGTGCTCGAGCACGCTTTCTACCTGTGCAACAAATATCACTCCCACAATCATGTTCGCCCCGTACATATCGCCATTGGTACGGCTAGCATTCCCTCTCAGACGAGCCAGAAAGCCGCCAGACATGGGAGTGAAGTGGGAATCTTGCTCCTTTCCTGCCAGCCCCTTGCTAACTGTAAATTCCAACAGCCCCCGAGACCTACGAGACACCGAGTCGCTCCAGCAACCCAGGTCGATGCTCGCCTTTGATTTTCGTCCAACGATTCGCAACGGGTCTCCAGAACTCCTCGCAGACACCATGACAGCTTCCCAAGACACCTTGAAGCTGTTGACACAACAAACTACCGTCGTGCGGTGGGCTGCGCCTAGATTCCATCTGCAACTCCGACTCTCACGGCTGCATCGGTACGCATCCGTCGGGTCCGACCCAAGTCGATGGCGAGAAAGACTTCGGGCTACAACATGATTCGCGGCCGCGGAGGATATCTTGAAAATATCCTTTTTGGACAAAAGCTACTCCATGGACATGTCAGTCCGGTCGTCAATAGCCAGTCGTTGGGGTCACCCTGTCTCCTTTGAATGCTTTCTGTTAGCCGTGGGTTGGAAGATCTGGCAGTAACATACGTTGAATAAGATATTGGATCGTACCATGACGGCACGGTCTATCGCTCAAGCAGCTACCTTTCTGGTGGTTCCTACTAGCAGCAAGCGCCCGTGTTTGATGCATGCATCTTCATAGCCGTGCCGAAAGGCTTGCGTTGAAAATGACCTCCATTATGGGCGGACATGTTGGGATCTCTTGGCAGGGAGGCGCACTCTTTTATCAGCGACGCCAGGTGCCACGTAGCTAGATGCTGAATCCACACTGCCCCGATATCTTCCCGGTGATGGGGTCAGCACTCTGACACTTTCCTGCGGCAAGGCTCACGAGAAAGCATTTGAGGTTCTCGTCAATGATGCCGCCGTAGGTAAGGGCGCGTGCCATATTTGTGACGGCAACAACACAAAGTGCACGCTGCTGCGACACTCACCGGACGTCTCAATAAGAATGCAGGCCTTCGATGTGAGAAAAGCGAGCCGATAAGGTTTGGTCTGACGCCGGCAGATGGTGGATTGCCGAGCCACTTACGTACTTAACTTGAGCCCGTCCAAAGTTCCACCCGATCATGCAAGCAGTGCAAGTCTTGAGGTTGGTGAGTTCTTCAGATGTTTTTGAGCCGGATAGAGCACGCAGAGGGTTGGAGATAGTGGTTCCAGTGTGGTGTTGAGGAATGGTGATTGATCTTGGGGTGCAGGGAGTGGCAGCGACTAGAGAAACGCCCTGTCCTTCGCCACAAGAGGCACTGGACCTGACTTCTCGACGGGAGGGATCTGAAGGGCGCAGAGGTGGACGAAATTCACTACATTGCCGGCAACAATGGTTTCACGGACGGACCGCATGGAGAAAAATGCGGATTGAAAATTGGGCCACGACGGCGATGGGAGCTGGACGGGGGTGACGCTGTGGACTTGGAGGGCCTCTCTTTCGGCATGAAGGAGCGCGCTTTGACCGACTGGCCTCACCGAGAGGGCTCCACTTTTGGGCATTTGACAGAAAGTGGAGCCAAACACCACTCACCGAGCTGACCGTAGAGGTTGGTGCCGTGGCGGACAGCGAAGCTGCAGAGGCATCCAAGCAACATGGAAGGTCAGTCAGGCAACTTCCGTCCAGAAAATAACGGAACGCCGGACTCGGATCACTCTGTGAAATCGGTATGTATTCACATCTAACCAGCTAATGCTGCCTTCCTCTGCGCCTGCACTTGGAGGAAGCGCGTTTGTGGTCCGTTCCTTGAGACTTGAGGAAAGCGGGCTGGCAAAGGCGATCGCGGGTTGCGCAATCCCCGGAGATGTTTTGTTGAGATGAGAAGGAGGTCATCGAAACGTTTTGAGAACAACATCCAACTGAGCTGATCGTGATACCTGTGGTGCATGGAAGCAAAAGTTGGCGCTGTCAGACTTTGGCAGAGCTTGAATGTCCGCGGATGGCGCTGCGGCGGCCGGGAGATGGTCACACTTTCGCAGGGACCAGTTGGATGACGGGATGAGGCGTTCTCAAAAAGTGCAAGCTTGACGGTGTACCTCAAGGTACGGTAGGTGGACAACCGTCAAGTACGGGTGGCTCGTATGAACGGTGGAATACCCCATCACCGTTTGATTGGTACCTCCCGATTTGCAGTGGTGAAATCGGGAGATATCCACTGCACTCTCGCTGTACTTACAGAAGGTACCTCCCAATGTTAGCCCTGAAATCGGTAGGTACCCTGCAACGATTGGATGCACCTGGACGGCAGCTTTGCCCGTGTGGCTTGCTATCTCCACACTGCTCTTCAGCATTGTTGTCATCGGCCCCTGGCCCTGCATCACAGCTCGTTACCCTTCCACATGTATGTCTTGACCTCAGGGTCCCCTAGTACCACGTCTGGATTAATCACACGAAGCTGATTTGGGATTTCCTTGGCCACTTCCCCTTTTCGTCTTCTGCCTCTGCCACCTTGAGTGTTGCGTCGCACGTCGCAGCTCGACCCGATTTCCTCCGATCACAAACCTCTGACCGCACGCCCGACCTCTACATTGGCCACATGGGCCACAATGCTCGCCGCTTGTCGCGCTTGTCACCGGCGGTTTTCAACATGTGCTTTGAAGACTCCACGCCGTCGGTGCGACCTTGGCTACCAGGAGAGCGAGGCAGATGAAGTCTCCCGTCAGCTTCAACCCGTAATCGCCCCATGCCCCCTGCCTTTTGACCACACCTGCCGGCAGGTAATAAGTAACGTATTACCCCGTAACTTGAAGGGTGAGCCCCGAGGCAATGCCGCCGTTTGTTCTCAGAAACAAGGCTGGAGCTGTTGCTGACCTCGCTTGCATCGACACTCCCACGACCGAATTCCTCGCACCAGGCTAGATCTCGACAACAAGAGGCTTCTCGTCAAATTCGCGACGTGAACGAATAAGACCGAATGTGGGGGCATTCCACCGAAGCTACCAGCACCATGACACCTTCACACCGAGTGTTGCTGCCTTCACCATCGTGGTGCAACCACTCCTTTCCCTCCGCCGCAGGTTATAGATTGCATTGTTCTGTGACCGTCAAACAAGTGACCACTGTTGCAATCCACTTTTTGCATCAACTGAAAAATCTGTCCATTTCTAACAATTGAGCTATCCGCCAGGGCCTGTGCAGCCCGAACCCGCAGAGATTTGCCCTCTGTAGGGCCATATTTGACTTGATTACCCTAGCTAGATCGAAAACATGCAGCACCATGAGTCTCCATTGGAACCTGCTCTTCTGGAAGATTCAATGCGACGACCATAACTTCGACCCCGCCATCCTAAACAACAATGTCACGACTCTTGCCTGCGAGGCTTCTTGTACGTTGAGGTGTTTATCAACTTGATTCACGTCCTGGTCGACGATCTTCTAACGGACGTTTGGCCACAGCGAAAGTCCCGATACCCCTTTAACACCATCCGCATCGTCAAGTCCGAAGAGATGGTGACTCGCAGGAGGCCCTACGCCTCGGCCAGCATCTCAAGCAGCACTTCGGGGCAAGTGGTCTCTTTACACATCGCATCCATGTCATTGTCGAAGAACACGGCGTGGGTTCCGAACTGCAACAGGTACGTGGTGGGTGTCGACGGCAATTCACGCCTCGATCATGTCAAAACTGATTTCCATAACACCAAGCGCGTCTCTTTGAGGACCTGAAGGCCGCTTCGTGACAGAATGTAGACCGACAGGTCTTGGGAGCTCGCCGAGATCGCGGTTCATAACGGCAACGACAGTATCGACAATATCCCCAGGAAGACCTACTTGGAGTATCTGCATGCCATCAAGTGAAGCTCAACATAACTATTCAACTACAACATTTAGCTGAAGGCCAAAATGGCCTTTTGTCACGCGCTACACGGAGCCGGCCCCGGACGCGGCGCTGCTGAAGAAGTTGAAGAACGTCGTCGGTGGCGAGCATGCCAACACCTGAGGACTCTCTCTGAGCTGAAAAATGTCAAGGGATGCGCAGATGACAAAGCGGCGTTTCAGTTATTGCAAAAGAAGCGAGACTTGACAAAGATCGACGCGAAGACGCCGACCCTGACCACTCCATTATTCATTCTGACTCTATTGATGCTGCCGATGAATTTGCCAAAGCAAATACGTCAGAAGGTGGCCATTCTCGATGGCTACGACCGTTTCAAAATCGGCCTGCTCAGCTCCATTGCTGGCGAGCACTACATCATGATCTCGACAGTGTGTCCCAAGATCGCGAGCTACGGCCTGCTTACAACACAGACAGTTTGGTCAGGGTTGCGAAGATGTGAAGCAGGAGGGGACAACGGACTCCCATAGACCTAGCCGGTTCAAAGAAATCTCGATGGAACAGCGAAGTGCTGGGTGGGCACAGCCATAGGGATCATGCAGGGCGATGCTATGCCGACTGGTCGCACAAGAGGTGCGCCCATGTCGAGTTGGAAGCGGTAGATGCGGTAATGAACTGTATTTAGAACGACTCAATGCACGACACGTTGTATGTTGCGGGCGAGACGTGACTCCGGAATCCGGTATCAGCCGCGCCATGTCTACATCAACGGAAAAATACCCACGTGGGAGGTTCCGTTAGGGATAGGGACAGGCCGTCGGATTTAAGCAGGGGGCAAGCTATACCTGGCATGATGAAGACCGTGGACATCGTCCTGTCGCCAATTGACTCGGACATTGTGAAGAAGCCGATTTCAGCTCGCAACACGAGTACCAGGGGCTACAAGCCGCCGTTCAAGGAGAAGAAGGCACACAAGATGAGAGGTGAAAGTTTCAGTGGACTTTGATGCTCGAGCGTCGGTGCCTTCGCGTGTGTTATCCTAGCAGAATAAGGATAATGCTTCACAGAAGCTGCCGACGACACGAACATGGATTTGCCGGACAATGTGTATCTGTGATTCAAATTCCTTTCCAAGTCCAGAAACCTTGTATCCTGACGACAAAGTCGGGATGCACGACAGTTCAGTGGCCCCAAAGCAGGCAGACACGAAGCATCCGTACCCTCTGACACCGAGGATGCTGATGATCGGGCAAGTCTTGATACTGACCTCAATGACAGGAGCATGGGACTTTTTGTGCACAAATTTAAGTATGAAGCAGGCGACAAGACTTATGTTAGCGTCGATGGAGACCTGCAAGTTCGTGCTGACGAGAGAGGAGTTCGGCCGGCCTTGGGAAACGACTGAGTCCGACTACAACATCTCCGAACTAGGGTTAAACATCTCCGAACTAGGAGTACCCTTTGGGACGAAAGTGGCGATGAGCGCGGCCACGTACTCCAACAATCAGAAGCTCGCTCTATGCGACATTCCTTCGGCTGAGGCCACATCTCACAGCGAGAAACGTCGTTTTTAGTGACTTATATGTCAAGCCAAGGGGAACACGTAGTGCTCATACTCATGCCTCAACTTGAACCTGAAAGAGCCTTCCCAGCACAAGGAGTTTTGGTGACCTGATTCGTAATGCCCTGACCAATGCTAGACCACCAGCAAGAAGGGGCTCTTTTGAGATGGGTTTGAACTAGAGATTATAGCGTTGAATAGGGTTTCTATCGCATGGAGGAGCCTCTCGTGCGTGAGCTGCAAATGGGCCATCACCGGGAACTGGATGAGGAATGATTGAGATACACATTGAAGCTGACTGACGAGGTAGCATCTCATAAGAACTATCAAAGCAAAGTTCCAGAATCCACGTCTCTAATTCCTCGAAGGTCAACATCATTTCATTGTCGAACCAAGTGCTTCTCAGGCTGGCGAGCAAGAGCGCGGATGGCGCTGGATTGATGATGTCTGGGCTGGACCACACGCACTGATCGCTTCGAAATGACGCATGGCCTCGAAGAAGACTTCTATGACCGCTTGGGGGAGTGCATTTAGGGTTTAAATCTTACTTTGTATCAGGTTTGTACGAGATAGATAAGCTTCTTTCCGATCAAGACTCTGGCAACATCGTTTTGAATGAAGTCACCACCGAGGTTCGGCTCGCTTTTCTGGATCGACATGTTGACACTTACCCAATAGAGCATGCTGAACGAACGAGGAGGGGACAGGGAGAACTCTTACCAAGATAGCATACCTAGTTCCCTCGCAGATTGTGAGGTCCTGGGAGATGCTCTGGAAGATTGAGCAGTGATCTGACGCCCACGAGATAACGTGGACGTACTTCAGCATGTTCATGCGGGGAACGACCACGATGTGTAAGTGTTCCCCGAAACCCATCCCGTTAGTATTCTTGAGCCTCCACGTCCCACAAGAGAGACAACCTTTTTCTCGGTCGGGTTCCGCGTCTTTTTGAGGTCGTCGATCATCTTTAATATACCGATGGGCGGGTCGTCATGATTATGCGATACGTGGTTGTTGCCGAGAACACTAATTTGCGGTCCTCTGACTCTCCGCCTTGACATCGCGAGTCACATGTCACTTTTCAGTCAGATCGCAGAGTTGCACATCGTCGCCAGTATTGCAATCATCCCGTCAATCCTGCGGTTCACCACGGCTGACCGCACATGGAATCCTTCGTGATGACGCCGGGTCATGGCACTCACTGCTCATACGTGACATTGACGTTTAACTCTTCTTGTTCGAATCTCTGAGCTTCCTGGAGTATTCGTACCTATTCGTAAACCCCTCAGAACGTAGGTAGTGAGGACCACCCCCCTGAAACTTGGCTATAGCTGCTTGTCTGTCATGGTCTCTTTGGATTCCCCGTCCTGGTCCCCTCTACGCAGCTGCTCGCCTCGAGGCAAATTCCGATATCGGAGTACGTGGTAATGAGGAAGACGAGCAACCATCAGAATTCTCAGACTAAGATACTTTGTGATTATCTCAAAGTCTGCAGGTTTGTCGCTAAGCATGTACTTGATGGTCGTGTGCTTTTTGATAGAGGTGGTTGTGTTTCTGTTGCCACAGCAGGCAATATCCATGCCGTCTATGTTGCGCGCGAAGTGGCCTTTTGATAGGCTGGTAATATTCGTTCCAAGACCTGTGTATTTGACCTTGAAAGTGCACGCGTCTCTCGATTACAGCCTCCCTGGAGTGGTTGACCTGGTAGGCTACACGATGTTCGGGCCAACATCCGGAATTCGGCTGCTAATTGCCATAAGTCGCCTTGCTCTTGATGATGAACCCCTTGCATGTCTTCTTCTTCTATGAGGGGGGCTTCAGGTCGTCGTTTATAATATCGAGCCTGAAGAATTGCGACCCGAAAGCCTTACCAAGACGTGGTCTCATGTACTGGAGTATTTGGTGTGGTTGTTGTCGCTATGTTGTCATTGTCGCTCGAGCGATCCCAGTGGAAGGCTTCAATGTATTTCGTCGATTATGTAGGAGACATTAAGCCAGCATGTCTGTGTGAGGCGCGGTCGACACGATGTTCAGCCAAGACCGACGCTCAACCAAAATCACATTCCGACGCAGTGACCAAGGTGTGGACGACTGTGAGACCTGTGAGCTCGGTCACGAAGAGGCGGTGCGAGTTGAAGTTCAAGGAGGATTGTCAGCCGGCAAGTTGTGCACCAGTCATGGTTTTGCCCGTCATCATGAAGTGCCTTTCGGAGTGACTTGAACAGGTCGATGGGACGTATATTTGGGAACGCAACTGGCAATGCTTCGGTCATCAGCGTGGCTGCAGCCCCGGACTGAGGAGGCTGTGAAGAGAAACTAGCTTGGTGCAGGAATATTGGAAATACCGAAGTCCAAGTTGGCCCGGCCGTCGTCTCGAGGGCCTTGTGAAGACGAGCAATAGATGGTGATATCGACATAGCGGAAGCTTGATCGTTGCAAAACGACTCGTTTCTTCCCACTGTCTCCTGCGGCATGTCTCCTACTTCGCATCTACAAGCCTGGTGTCCTGATTCACCCTTTGCCGTATGACCCGCAAGCTGTGAGCGGCGGGCTCCCATGAAGGCCGTTCCGTCTTCGTCGAGGCGGGGTATTGCGTTCCATCTGCGAGGGAGGCGGCAGCGATGTCTCATATGAATTTCGAGGGTCCCGCCAGAGGTGCATTTGCCGTTTTAAATGTCGCTGTTGGTGGAATTAGCCGTCCTGAAGGCCAAAGAATTGGAATTCCACGTAGTAAAAGTCTGCTTAATTTTCCTAGCAGCCACTGATCACCGCCGATGTCCAAGTCAGTGCAACAACCACCAGTCATTCAACCAGGTCCTTGGAATCTGGTCGAACTTTTCACTCGCCAGTTACATAAAATGTATTCATTGCGACCTTGGGGCAAGGTACACTTGTGGGGTTCGGAAGCAGAGATTTTTGCGACCCAGAGCGCTCTGTGACGCCAGAGACCGACCACTGCGAGCTCACCTCTGTCTTGATTAACTGCTTGATGCTCTAAAGATTACCCGATGAGCTTATGATTGGGGGAGAAAGTACAGCGAGCATGGTGGAAAGTATGAGCATCTTGACAACCGGGTGGGACTACGAACAGACGAGTCGGAATCTGGAAGAGGACTTCCGGCTTCTTGATGATCATTCTAGTCTCCGTCGTCAGGGTATACAGAGCCTAAGAAAAGGCCCACTCCGAACTGCACGTTGGCGCTGGTGGTACAAAGATTGAGGTAAACGGTCATAGTTCGGAATTGCAACACGATCGAGATGCTTGTGGTTCTGTAACGGGGCCAGATAATCCGCGTTTGCGGGTGCGAATGCAGGAGTCTTGAGATTCGCCAGGAGCCGTTGAGGGGGATACGCGCAGCATGCAGAGCTTGTTAACCCCCTGTTAGGGTGGCAGGTCGTAGGGCGAGCTCAATGTGTCAACTGAGTAGCTTGTCATGTGTGTGAACTATTCGGAAGTTGGGTGCGAACTCCGCAAGTCTTTCACCACAAGTCCCGGCCAGGTGAGAGGTGCCATGAGCGCCGCGAGTATCCTTCAAAAGCAGATCATCCGAGGCGGCAGTCCATCAGAACTATTGACTGTTCCTCTGTCTTCGTCCACCCTGTTTCGTGGCCGAATGTGCATTCCCGTGCAGGCTCTCTGTGCGGGGTTTTCTTCTACCCTCTGATGATGATGGTAAGTAGCCCAGTGGCGTTTGACAAGCCTCCAATGGAGGCAGAAGTCTCTCAGGTCACTGGGACACGTGCAAAATACCCGATATTGATGCAGAAGCAGCCAACAGAGTATCCTACTGTCGATAGAACCATATGTTCACGTGGACGTTGAAGCCTGACAGGAACATCAAATTATGTCGAGTACCGACAACGACACATTTGCAACTGTGATTCCATGTCATCATACGGATTGATCAACCGCGTTCGTGCCACAGCAAGGCATCAGGGACGCTTTCAGGTCCGTTGTTGACAATGCACCAACCATCCCTCTCCTCAATGTTGTGTCGATTCCGGCTTTTGTGCATTCTCTCGTTTGTGCAGGTAAAACAAGTGCTGATGGACTCGCTGTTAGGCGATAAAGTGGTCCATGTGTGGGTAGTCTCGGATTTCAAGTCGTAGCAAACCAGATCGCCTGGTGTTGTTCATCTTCGTACTCGAGGGCAAAACATGGGAACCCTCACCAGTGGAACGTGGATACTCGGAGGTACGTCAAGGTGCCGGCAAGTTTGGCTGGACGTTGGCGAGAATATGCAGGGCGAATTCGCCGACAACTTGACGGGGTTTTCGGGGACAGTCGCCGTCGTTCCGTGCTGATCATGCAAGCGTCCGAGGTAAGTGCCCTTTGCCTTTGATATCCATGGTGCAGGAAGGCGTCGGATCTGGCTGATCAGGGTTTGCACGATTTTGCAGAGGCTGCGGTAGTGTGCTTGTCGTTGTAAATGTGTGAGTTCCCGTATTTGCCATACGAAACAAGGGCGGACTCGCTGGAAAGAAGTGAGTACCTGCCGATTCCACACCGCGAAGTCGCTGAGCATCAAATTTTTAGGGGTGCGACTACCTTACCTAGAAAACCACAGGGCTCAGAGTTCCATGTCTCCAATCGCCGCCCAGACTGAGGCGTCGCTCCTTCCCGCACATCTCCTTCCTTGCCTAACATACCTACCTCAGGTACATAGATAGGTAGGTAGGTAGGTAGGTGCCTGCCACACAACCTGAGTCCCTTCCAACATCCACTTCGTGGGCGTGCTGGCACATCCGCCCAACTTCAACTTCAACTGATCAACCTCCTATCGCTGCCAATACCAACACTCCGCTACCAACAGAAAGGTTAGTCGCTTCATTTACCCACTGGTTACGCCGGCCTTTCTCCTTCGTTTATCACCTCGCTCCATCCTCTTCTCCCTATTGAGATATTCGACCCCGCATGGCCGGGATTGCCCATATCCTCTACATTACATGGCGGTACTGTCCCACCCCAAAGGATCTCCTCTCAGAATTGCACCTGCACCGTTAGAAGCCAAGTTCAACCGCTTCGTCGGCAGCATACTCATCGCTCGTGATCAGGCCTACGAGCGACTTCGGCAACTGGAAGAAGCCTGCGCCCGAGAGCCACACTGCATCAATCCAGTAGATGTTCGAGCCAGATTACCAGAGCATGTCCTGAAGCTCGTCGTCAATGCCCTACCCAACGACCTCTTGTCTCTTCCCGTAGGAGACGTCAGCATACCCAAGCTCAGGAAAGCTGCCTCCGTGTGGGATATTGATCCGAAGCGCTTCTTATTCTCTATAGCCTACGACCTTCAGAAACAGGGCGGTACCTTCTTCCGACAGTTGCAGCCTCTCGTCGATCTCTCCTCCGATTGGAACCAGTGTCTTGTGCTACTGCTCGACTGTGCCAAGGTCCGACGGTCGGAACGCCGCCCAGGACGAAAAGGGATTGGTATCACACTGAGCGATATCAAGACCTCCATCCAACGTCTGGAGGCACAGCGTGTCACGAGAGCCACTCAAGAATCTTCCTCAGACGACGAAGAGGAAGAGGAAGACAAGACCAGCGAGACGGGCCTTGAACCTGACGGCGAGACTACTATCCAGTCTCCAGACAAGTCGTCAGCCGAGGGCCAGACTACAGAGATCACCTCGCCCACGAAAGGCAGCAGCGGGAACTTGGACAAGGACACCGCAGGTACCTTTTCTCCAACAGACGACTTCGACTCAACAGAAGTGGGCAGAGGCGACCCAATCACAAGCTTTTCCAGGCACAGTCTTGACGGAGAAGAAAGCGACGCGGACCCTAGTGGCGGCAGCTCCAGGTACGACTACGACCAGGGCGACGAATTTGCTCCGGCCTACGGTGGAAACGACTTTTTCATTGAAGACGACGGCGGTGACGACTCTGTTGGTCTCGACGACAGTCTCAGTGGCGACGACGTTCTTCACGCTTCTCGTTCGGAAGGAGACGTTATTGAAGAAGCCGGCTCCAACATTTTGGCTGAAAAGCGAATTTCCAACGGCATCTTCGTCAAAAACTACCAAGAAGACGCCTTAGTCGCTCGCCTCCCTCTTTTCCTCCATTTGAGAGCTGACGACTCCTTCACCTTCAGCACCAAAGCTGACATCGTCAACAACTGCAGTCGTGGCGACATGACTATGCTCATGGAGATGTGTGCAGATGGACGTCGGGGCGGAAATTCGATCATGGCGGGTTCAGGCATTGAAACGTTGCTGGACACGACAGCCGCAGTCGAAGCTGTGTGGATCAATGCTTCGCTGGGAAGGATTTGCGACGGTCTAGGTCCACAGTTCACCAATCTGGACAGCAAGGAGACGGCCAAGGTCGTCGACGAGGACTACCAGCCGAAGGCACACGTCGTTGAGACCATCGGTGACGCCGACATCCTACTTCTACCTATCCTGCTTGACGGAAACCACTGGGTTCTCTGCGCAGTTGACCGGGCTTTAGACGACGCCACGACCGTCGACATTTTTGATTCAATGGCATCAACTAGGCATACAGAGCAAACCCAGAAGATTGTGGACGCCTTCTTCGCCGTTTATCTACCCAGCTTAATACCAGGTCTACAAATCCAGCAATGTGCATGCACACAGCAACAGAATGGTGCCGACTCAGGCATACACACGATACTGTTCGCTATCTCAGCGGTCCTGAAGAGGCCTCTCCCAACGACCCTCCATGTTGGGCTATGGCGCCAGATTCTTGCTGCCTGCTTGGGCGGGAGTACGGAGGGCTGGGATTCTTTACTCTCGTGGGACCCTCATGCCCCGTGGGAAAACAGTATGAAGCTCACGAACGATGTCTGGATCGGCGGAGACATGAGCACCGGAGCTTTAGACCCAGTCGTCTTGGCTACCATGCTGCGGGAGTAGTATTCCTCACGCGTGGAACTTCTCGAGCGACACGTGTCGGACTCAAAGACACTATCTAATACAGTCTTGTCCGCTACAGTCATGATGATTGCCCTGTTGAGAAAGACAGAAGCGCATGAAAATGACACCGAAAAGCGCTTGAAGAGAGTCGAGAAGACGTCGCGCTTGGAGTTTGGCCTGGTCAGTGTAGGCCAACTGTCGCTAACAGCGGAGAGGGTCGAGGGGACTCGGGTACAACTCGAGAAGATTGTCACCGGACTCGAAGGACTTGCTGGAGCTTTACGTGCTCGTGTGGAGTTATTGGCCAAGTGCCGTGAGAATGCTTCAAAGTTTGGTATTTAGTTATTATGGGTGCTCAGCATATGCATGGTTAATGAAACGGCGCATGAAAGGGGCATCGGGCATGTTATTCTGTGTTGGACGACAGAAGTATGTAGATATTCTCAATCAAGTCGACGGTCCAAGCAGCTCTGAAAGACAAGTTTGATGTGCAACATCAACATGCAATAATCTGGCCGATTTCAGAGAGCGCACTAACTTCTCTGCTGCGTTCTTTTTGTTTATTGTCCACGTCTTGCCTTCGTGGTCGCCCAATTACTCCCAGGGCACATTTCGTTGAGCTCATACCAGGTAAATAGCCTCTCTCGTTTAACTTCTCCATCCGAACGGCGTTCCATGCCTGCTAAGCCTCCGAGACTATCCCTGATCGTCTACGACATCTTGGGTCATTCAGGGTCGTCGTACCCATCTTGGTTCCAGACACTTGGAACGCCAATTCTGTTGCGCCGCATCAAGCTCGCTCCGTTCGTGTGAAGGGCAGTGTCGGTGTTCATGCTGCACCTGTGACGGAAGCGAGCATGAATGTTGGACTTGAGCAGGGGAAACGATGAGTCATGCTAGGGTAAGATTAGAAGGCAGACCATTGATGGCAATGGTGCCGGCTTCATGGTTGCGATGGAAGAGGAGAGATATGCAGAGCGGACCGGACAGTGAATAGCCTGCCAAGACCTTCTCCAAGACTTATTTGATTATCAACAAGCATCCGTGGATCAGGATTGGACCGAAAAGCGTACGAGCAAATTTCTCTGGGTTGGCTTTGGCTTTGGTGCTGACAAGTTGGATGGCCGAGTTCGTTGTGCTGGGGCCCTGTGCAGCATGGGAATGTTCAAAGGGGAGGTACAAAACGAGAGACCACAGGCGAATTTGAGTGTCTACCTTCCAAGGCAGCGAGATGCTGCCTCAGAATATTCCGAAGCCAAGATCGCGGTGGAAAAGAGAGTGGAGGGTGTAAAGTAGATTTGGTAGATGCGCAGACCAGCAACGGCGGGCGGGCAGCTTTTGGCGATGCTGCCTCGGACATTTGTTGTATTTGCGGGGGTTTCAGCGGTGTAGGCCCTGTGGCTCTAGCGCTTATAGCGGGTGAAAACTGAAACTGCATTACGAAGGGGTTGATGCGAGATCACGTCGGTCCCAACCCAGCGATCTGTTTTTGAAAGGGCTCCCGAGACGTGGCAAAAGGCAGTCGGTGTCAATTCGGATTTTCCTGGTTCATTCGCACACCAAGTTCATAGGAGCTGGCTTGTTTGATCTCTAATGCATCGCCAAAATGGCAGGGAGTGTCGGGTGTTGAGAACATGTCAGCGTCGGGTTTTGTGGCGTTGTTCGGTGCCAGTGCTGATGGGCTTGGTTAGGAATCAGGAATATTCTTCAATTTCATGTCGAGGCACGCAGAAAAAGGGGTAAAGGGACGTAGCATGGATGGCGACGGCTTGAATCCAGTGATAATCACGCAGCAATTGACTCGCTGGCTGAGATACTGTTCGCCGAGATCTCTCCGTTTGCTGGTTCCAGATCTGGTTTCTGGAACACCCCATGGCAAGAGAAGCGAATTGGACCTTCGGCCGCAGTAATCCCCCACGCGAATGACGATAAGCCTCGAATGGTGTTCTCTGAGGCGTCTTGAACGCGCCGATTCCTCTGTTGCTTTCGAGAGTCGTAAGGTGCATCGCCCCGTTGGTGGCACCGCGCAACGTCAGAGGGACGTCAAGTAGGTAGGTCGAGGTTGAGGTCGATGTGGGAGAGATCGAGGTGGGAGATGTCGAAGGTGAGGCTGGTGGGTTCAGGGCGCGCGGAGGTGGCAGCGCTCGCGAGGTTGATCTCACATTCAGGGAGAGCCCGGGGCTAACAGTGGCAGCGCAGGGGAGAGATGGGTCTGTTGAGGTTGCTCGCTTGGCCACCTTCCCGGTGCCTTGAAGGCCAAGGTACCTACCGATTCCACAACCAAAAATCGGTAGGTACCTTGGTACCTATATATGTACCTTGTGTACATTTCTTGCTCAGTGGGGCCAGCCAACCAAGTACATTGTCCGGGGCAGCATGTAACAGGCACAGAACACTTCAGGTCCATTGGTGTCAATACAGCAATAGATGGTGGCACCCCGCAACGATAGCGACACCTCTCCTCGCCAATTCCCGATCCTCCGCCCGCGACACTTCGCGATGCAATAATTATCACTGTGGTGCTCAACCTTGCGCCTCGAGTTGCATGCCCTAACAACCTCCCGGATTTGCTCGGCATCGCGCCACACCGCACTGCGTTGGAAAGGGGCAAACGCTGGCAGCTTGGCCTAATAAGTACATGATCATAATGAGCACTATCGCAGACGTAGATTGGGACATGAAGAAGCGATTCGTAGGTCCCCCAAACTCTCCGACGCGCCTCTAGAATGACACATGGCGCGAGCCGAGGCACTGCGCACTCGTGGCATGGCACTGCCTGATCTCGGTGCGCGGAGCCATACCCCATGGAATGATACGGTCCGCAGCACCAATTGCTCGACCAAGAGCTTCAATTTTCGGCATAGGCATCAGAGGCGGAACCAGTGGAAGGAAGGCTTTACCAAAGGGCAGAACGTGTCGTTGGCCTTGCCAAGCAAGTCTGGGTGCGCCGAGTTGAGCAGCCAGCCGTCATCGTCGCGAAATTGGGCGCCCATGTACCTTCTGAAGCGTGCGTCGCAGAGCCTCAAACTTGTAAAATTACGTACTTCAGGCATGAGGCGGTCGGCGGGGTAGTCTCGGTGACCGCATAACGGGTCATGGTTGGGGTTGAGCATGCGTGCCTTGATTGCGCAGACGGGACATTCGGGTGCGTTGTCGAGAGGAATGGGCTCGGGGCAACTCCGTGAGGTAGTGCAGACGGATTCAGAACTATTCATCAGGTCGTGTACGATCGGCTGCAGCTCGTTCGAGGCAGACATGAAGGCTGCGAGGTTGGACAGAGGTATGTGGTGCAGACAGAGAGATTTCAGCAGCGCCGTCTCCTGATAGGTAGGTACTGGACAAAAATGGTCAGCCAGCTGTCCGCCAGGGGGGAGCAATGGCAGAAGGGGACTTGGCCCGTTGGTCTTGGAGGGAGCAAGCAAACATCGCGCTGGCTGAGCGTTGGTAGTTGCCACGGGTCGCTTGCGAGCATTGTGTGATTCATGCTGTCGGAGGGCCGAGCGGTGCAAGATGCGAAATGGAGATTGAAGAGGCAATTAGAATTCTGTTTCGGGGATTGAGAAAGACGGCTGCGCTTCGACTTGCGGGGAGTTGCGAGGTGACGAGCTGTTGGCAGATGTATTGTCAGGCCCACATCGCTGTAGCTACAGAGGGTACCTCCCGATTTCCAGGCGCTCAATCGGGAGATATCCACCACCAGCCCACCGACTCCACTACAGGGCAGCAGCTGTGTGCCTCGGACTGCTGCCAATTCGGCAGATGACAAGTCGCGGCACTGAATAGAAGGGCGGCGCGAAGTCCTTGACTTCCATCATTTCCCATTCTCGCTTGTTACTCTGTCTCTCCATCCCCATTCAACTTCATCAAGCATCTAGCGGCCACGCGAAAGAAGGGCATATCCCAGCGAAACGACTGCGGCAACCAATCATCTTACATGTTTGGCGCTGTGGCAACCTTGATCCCCGCACCAGCTGCGTGTCCCACCAGCTCTGCTTCCAACCTCCCCCGGGCCACCAACGAAAGATTATTCGCCGACTCATTGGATGGTAAAAGGAAGAGGGCATGCAGGGCGACATACGGGACATCAAGAATCACCACGACCGGGTTCTAATTGCAGCAAGCCACCGACAGGCCCTTCTCCGGCGGACGACGTTGTTGTTTGGGGCGTAACGCACCGAAAGCCCTGTTGAGCATGCCTGTGCCGTTCCCAGTGTTTGCTTGTGTGTTTCTCTGCCGCCAGCTGACGAAAGGATGGCTTCTGTTCCCGGGTGCTGAATCCGCTTGCCTGTGTTTGCTCTGCATTCCGGGCTTGGCTTCTGATGCACGTCGCCCCACCAAGTCGAGGCTATTGATTGCTGCAAATCGACGATGGCCCCCTCGCCGGGCACCGTTTGTCGTTCGAGGCTGCGACGCCGCATCTTCGCCCATCAGAAAAGCCGATATTCCAAGCGAATACAACAAACAACGTCGCTAAATTGCCGTTCAAGAGCCCCTGCGTCGTTCTCCAGCCCGCGAAAAGAACGACTCCCAATTCGGCGAAGCGCCACGCCTGCGCTGCAGGCAAACACGGCTAATTCGTCCGCACTGGGAAGCTAAGGCGCAACCCCCCATGACTGCAATGTGATTGTAACAAGTTGACAAACATAAGGGCACCCAGAGTAAGGCAATCGCACCGCCTTCTTAGGATGTACGGAGGGAATTCGTCCAGCATTGTCGCCGGCTGAGCATGCATGCCGAGCAGGGTGTGATGATGCGCAGCGTCGCGTTCCATTCTCCCCTGAACCTCCGCTTGGATGATGAATGCAGTGTGCCCTGCCTCTCAGAGGCAATAGTGAAGCAGTGGCTAAGGCACGTTCCGATGTGTAGCGGTGCGATCGGAAGCTACCCATAGCACACTATCGCTGTATTTACAGAGGGTACCTCCCGATTCTAGCGCTAAAATCGGTAGGCACGCACTGAAGCTGGATGGGTCCACATCTGCCCGGGCACGAGTGCCACCATCTGCGCAAGCACAACTGCCAGGCACCAGTATCTGGCCGACTCGCTCGATATGGCAGACGTCAACGTCAACACCCGAATGCATTTCTCAAACCTCGCCCCAACCGCTGCAAACCGACCGACCTCAACAAGCCGCCTCCTTTCCTTCGTCTCCCGCATGCACAAGTCCAAGTGCACACAACTTCCCTTCAAACTCTCAGCCGCAGCCTCTATTCTCTTCCAACACCTCACCGCGGGGCACTGCGACGCCAGCGCCCACGTTCTGGCTTGGATTCCACAATCAGCAGGGCCACGGAGGTGGATGCAAGCAATGATCCGTACCACGTGCTCCATCTTCCGGTCGGCTCTGCCAGCGAATGCGAATAATGAGCCACCACTCTGGCCGAGAGACCTGCAGTTGCTGCAAAGGAGACCGCCAAAATCCCTGCTTCCCGACGACTGCGTCCCCGCCAGGCCGACACGACAGGTACGCTTCCCACTTCCCTCTAGCCAATGATTAGAACTTCGCGTTGCAAAACAAGCTGACCCGTCGTCGGATGCTTCTCAGATATTCTACCCTTCGCGTCAACAAGAATCGAATTCGCCTCCGAGTCCGATCCTCGCCCCCACTACGCCCGAAGGCCTGTCACAAGATTCGCCAAGTCTCTTGCAGCCTACTCGAAGGTGCGTGATGCCCGCGATGGCCCACGCAACCGTCTGAAGCAATTATGCCGGGCCCGCCACCACATACCACCACCCCTTCATAGGATCCGCCTCCGGTCTTGCGCGAAGACTGTGTGTCTCCACGGCTCATACACCACTGCCATGCTCACGGCCATGGCATAGTAGCGGCACCGTACAAGACCCCGCGAGCACATCAAAACACCAGGTGAGCAGTCACATTTGCCCAGGCCATGGTATTGTCAGATTCTGACTGGCACAGATTTGCGTCCTGCACCCTTCAAGTCTCTCGTCTCTTCCTTTAGGAACTTCCATGTTCTCGACAAATCACTTCGCCATCTGCCTCGAGTCCATGTCAAACCCGGTTCCGATCGCATACGAGCCCGACTTGCCTTCCTCGAAAGCGTCTTCTTGAAGCTCCAGCCCCTCGCAAGCCGGATACCAACAGCGACCGTAGAGACATGAGCATGGATTGCCACCGCCTCTGCAGGCAGCGCCGAGAAAGCTCATTACGCAAGATTGGCAGGTATGGGAGCGAGGAGAAAGGGCGCTACACTACACCACTCGCAAGCGCAGGCGAGCAAGCTTGTTGGGTATGGGAGGTGACTATACGGGAGTACGCCGATCGTCCTGCCTCGAAGGGTGACCCAGCATGCCGTCTTCTTGTCAGGCAGCTATATCTGTGGCATTATCTCTTCTGATACGATAGCGTCGGCAAGACTTGAATCTTGATGGACGAGTCCTCGCGCACGTGTTGGGTGCGCTAGAATTCTGCAAAACCGTCGAAGCAGCTCTTAATACATCGCTCGCTCGGAGATCTTCGGAACCCGCAATCTACAGAGCGAACTGCGCTTCTTCCTTGTCCTCCCCAACATCAGTGTCAGCAGAGCATCCGCCGCCGGCTCCGGTGACCAGACGTGGCTCCTCGACGTCAACAGAGCACCATAGTCCCAAGATTCGCGTTGCTAGTGTAGAGACTCCAGGCCCCGGGTACTTGCGCCAAGCAGTTGAGCTTTCTCGACCTGATACCTAGCAGCCGTTGTCTGTGGAAAGCTGGAGGCTCATCCGTTCCAGTCTCGGCATCCAGCAGCAACGACAGCTAGAAATGGTCCATCCCGCTGCCACTTCTGCTACCGCAAATATTGCCATCGCACGGACTTGCCTCTATGTGAGCTCGACAACTGAGGCCGGCGCAGCCGAGGCGCACATGGTCTGGGTCCGCCATCATGAAGATCGCTTTGGGGCACTTGCAAGACGCACCGCCGCACCGAAGAATTTGACACTACCCTTGTGGGGCGGACAGAATCCCCGAGAAGAATCCAGAAAGTACAGTGATGCTTCCGGGATTCTTCACGTCGCGAGCGCTTGTGAAGTGTCTGGTTCCAAAACTTGACAAGTTCCGTCTCGTCAATGGAGTCCAATGCTGCTTCCATTGGAGCTTTCTCTCCGCAGATGCTAGAGACATTTTGTCGCCTCCCAGCCTCTTCGAAAAGATTACAACGTCGTTAGAGGCAGGGAGAATGGGCTGCGACGTGCCAGAGTAACCGGCCGGAACCTTGAAACGAGGGCTTGGTCTTCGTCAAGGTCCCACATACGACGGGCGGTGCATCAAGATGCCGAAGGCTCCCTCCATCTTCATGCCGAGCAGAAGACGAGCAACCGTGACCATATTTGGACGCCAGACCCACGATTGTCCGGCTGGGCGTGAGAACAACACAAACGGCGAGCAAGTTGCTCCCAAATGACGATGACGGCATGGCATGGGCTTGACCTAAGATTGTCGTTCATGACTTGACTTCAGGCGATTCCAATCATGTCCCATTCCCACCCTCTCGCCTCTAATATAGTCGCCATAGCACGAGAAGTTCTACCAATGGAACACTCGGGGTATTCTTGCGAACCATATCTGGCTGGAGCACTGGCGGAAACACCATTTGCGCTGTCTCTTTGGCAAATGAGACATCATGGCTATTTCTTGCTCTTGAAGACGACTGGGTTACTTTATTTATCCACCCGTGACATTGAGCATCCCACCGCTTGCCGCCCACCAAGACGCTGGCTCAGAATCGGCTCGGATTTCGTGGTCAGAGAACACCCCGAAAGAAATATTAATGCCGTGGACGGGGCCGAGTGTGGCCGACTGGGGAAACATCATGACTACCCATGAGAACCATGAGATCCCTATTCATCTCCATTGAATGGCATTTGAAGCCGAAATGTGATGCCACTGCTTCCCGTCTCTATTTTGACGTCTTTCCCCCTTTGAGCCATGGCGTCGTCGGAGGCTCTGCGAATCTACCCCCTCCCCTTCCTTGCTCCGTGGCCTGCATCATCGACCAGTCACCATGGTGATTCCTCGGCCCGCAGGGTTTGAAGCAAGCGCTGGAGAGATGCGCCAGTGGTATCATGCATTCCGCGTACTGGGTAGGGTACTCTGAACCATCCGGCCTCGCGGTCACCTTCTGGCGTCTGCAAGAGGATCGGTGCGACTACCAACGTCTTGCTCGTCACCAACCATTGCCACCATCTCCTATGCAGAACAGGTCTTACCATCCCGGTGCTCAGTGCAGAAGCTTTCGGTCATGGTGCAGCAATAAAGATAACTCCTTCGGTTTGAGGTCACGAGGGCCCTCGTTTCAATTGGCTCCGAACGCGCACCAAGACCGTTGTCTACTCACAAAGGACCGGTGCCGTGACTTGCGTGAAACTTTCATCTAAGAACCACCAGACATGATGCTCATCCCGACTGGTCAGCCTTTCTTTCCAAGCCACTGTCGACTTGCTCCATTAGTTCTCCCTTCGGACGCCGCTCGTTCGTCGCCCAGTCCTTTCCGTTCGCCAGTTCAATAGAACGAGGTCGAAATGGCTCGAAGCGGTGGATGACATCTGATGCTCCAGCTATCCATGGCTATCGGGAAGCTGTAGTCAAATCCACAAAGATGATGGCTTCTGCTTCGGGGAAATAGTTATGTTGATATGGACCCGCCAAAGGGAGAGTAGGTGGCTGCCACCACAGCAAGAGCCCTCGGAGCGATCGCAATAAACGACGAAGTACACGGAATGACCACGAAGAAATTCAATTCGCGTGCCGGTTTAGAAAAGGAATGCCACCTCAGAGAGCCCTGCAATCCCAAGCATCGGACAGGATGGGGGTTCATTAAAACAGTCCAAGCAGAATGGACGTTCTTGCGAGGAAATCGTTGCCTTGGGTGGAAACCACTGAGGCCTAAAAAGCCGGGGATGAGACTGTACAGCCTTCTAGCGAGATCTCAGCCAGTCAGTGTCCGCTCCAGTCAATAGCGCGAGCCCAAAACATCATGGAAAAGATCCTCATGTAGGCTGTCTTCCAGGTGCGAAGGAAATGGCCTGTGGAAGGTGACTCGGCTGGTCGGCGGAGTCCTGAGCTAGACAAAAGGATGGCCCAAGAACGAGCTCAAGGTAAACGAATTCAAGGCACACGATGCTTCTTTGTATTTGGAACCAACGAACAGACGAATTTGTGGCTGAGCCTTTTTCATGTTGCCGGCGAAAAACTTCTGACGAGAACCGGGGTACCCAACATGCCCACTTGGCAAGCCGATGACAGCTCAGAAGTGACTCGGACTCGGGACTTTGTGTTTGAGGGGAAAGACGAGACAGGAATTCACGTGTGGCTTGGCTAAAATTTCCGGCTGTCGGCCGGAACGTGCAGGTAGATGATCTTGCAATTGATGCTGGGTCTGCGCCGAACTTGCTGCAGAAACACAAAACTGGGCTCAGAGATGTTCAATCCCATGCATTTGAATGCCCCAAAAATTGAAAAAAACTCTGAAGTAGTGTTATTGATCCCTTCAACGTGCAGGGAATCTGGCATCTGTTAGACCCGACGTAGTGTTCACAGGTGACAAGATCAAGCCTCATACAGAATGCATTGTGTATCGTCAATTACAGTAGAACAACATATAAAATACCGCAAACCAGAGTAGCACCTTACAGGCACCCCTTTCTTCAGGCCATGCCCAGTTCCAAAGCGCCTGCGAGTAGTTGTACTGTTGCCCCGTGCTTCAAAAAAGCCACGTCGATAATAGATTATGCACCATCCCAAAATGCCAGGAATGTATTCGCATGCTGACCGTCAGAGTTCTGTGGGGGAGAGAAGTGTGGTAAGCTTTGTGAATTCTTCATGTTGTGCTTCTTGCCGGTGACGCTCGTTTTCCCGAAACTTGTGCGCCGCGAATCGTAGAACAAGTATACACAGACAACACTCGAGGTACTAATTCCTAGTCGTCTGTCGACACGTCTCCTGCGACAGAGAACCGAGAAATCCTTCGATTGGGTGATTTTTGATGGTGAGCGTTGCATTGCTGCACATGGTCCTCGGCCCACCCATCCTTCTGCCTTGGACGTCTATCTCGGCATCGCTCTCGACATTGGATTTAGAGGCGAGCGCCGCGTCGAGTGCAGCTTGGTGCGTGTTGCGAATACAATGGATCAAGCCTGCCAGGATGGACTGGTGTGTGTGATGCCGGTCTCGACGCCAAAGTAGCTGCACATGTGTTTGGGATGAGGTATCTGAAGTTTTCTCGTAGTCTTTGCCTAATTCCATCAAGAGCCTGCGCCTTTTTGCCAGGTTTTTGAGTTGCGCAGCCCGCTCGCTTGTCGTATGCGGAATGTATTTGCCTACGGCAACCAATTCGTCCAGGCGCAGGGCAGCGTGCACCGACAAAAAGAGGGATGATTGGAGGTATTTGCGGTAGGAGGGGCCGTCGACCGCGGTTGGCAGCTTGGCGCCCTTGGCAATACAGTCGGCAAACATCAAGACGTAGATACCGCAGTCGAAACCGTTCGGTTGTTCAGCACACTGGTAATAAGTCAGCTTCAGGAATAACGGCGTGGTTTCGAGCCATGTCGCAACAAACTCACCTTTGGCTTCTGGAAGCGGATGCGGAGATTTCGATCGTTGGTGGCCCACCGCAAGAAGTTAGGGACCTCCTCATTCCCGGTGCAAGAGTGTGGAGAGGCCGATGGCAAGGAGTTGTATTCGCGCAGCGTGCTATCTCGGCGCGTATACACAAAGAGAATCCAATGATGGTTGTTCTGGTTGTAGAACATGAGGACTGTGTCTTTGCGCATGGCCTGTTGCAGGTTGAGCTGCGCACGTTTTGTCCTCGTTAAACTTGAGATGGTCAGGCTGTCAATGAAACCGACGTTGTCGCTCACAAGCCGGCAGCCAAAGACAAACATGATGACATCGTCGATCCATGTTTCCGGGCCGAGTCTGTTCATGCTGCCGAGTATGCTAGATAGGGATAGCCTGGACCTCGGTTTCTTTTGCTGCTTTTGCACCCTTTCTGGAGATAAGTCGTCCAAGTTGCGTTTCAGCCCACGACCTTTGATTCGAGGAAGTAGACCAGGCGACGCTGTGAAGTCGAACTGCATGGAAGGCTGGTTGACCGAAGATGACAATGACAATATTGGTGCCGACCCGGAGCCTCGGTGCGACGCAAATGACTCTAGCTTGGCAGTTGGGTGCTCATGCCGGCGGCCCGTCTCAGGCGGGGATACATCATTATTGGAACGAAACATGACGGGCACGTGCTCGCAGATGAGCGGGGATTGTGAGGAGATGTGGGCGTTCTTGAATTGATGTGCAGGTTCGAGAGAAGGGGGAATGGATCCTGACTCGTTTCTGTTGACAGCCGTTGTTGCCGCCTCAGATCTTGCGCCTCGATGTCTTGGCCACATGCGTGGGTTATCTGGTGAAAAAGACGAAGGAGTCAGCGGCTGGCCACGGCGACGTCAAGAGAATAAGCGGACAGAAGAGTGCGTTGACGAACAGGAATCAATTGCAGTGCGGAACACTTTGAAGGATGACCGGCAACGACCTTCAGCAGCCTTCTCCATGTATCGATGGCAGATGTGTGCTAAGTTAACGTCAGGGCGGGCCTTCAGGAGGTTCGTCGTTGCCTCGGCGCATTGGCGCGATGCCGGGATGTCGGCTCCGAACAGCATCACTAAGATGGGCACCGACGCATCATGAAGGTGGGCGACGGCGGACCAGTGTCTGACGGCCTCCTTGTCAAAGCCTGCAGCCTGCTTGAGGTATAGTCCGTCGGCGACAAGACGTAGGATTGGCCGGTGCACGTTGAGGAATGCCCACAGTTCGAAATCCCAGGCATCTCTGTTGCAGTTAGCGACAAAGGTGGTCCGCAGTAGCGACCAAGATTGAAAGAGGACGTCAGACGGGCCGCCGGTCTCGATTGCGTTCAAACGGTCCAGCGCGGAAACGAGTGGTGATTTCATGGCGGCGGGGTGTTGATTCGGACGGGGTGCGTTGTTGTGGGGATGAAGTTGTCAATGTGGCATGCCAGTACCATCCATTTCCGCCAGTGATCGAAGCAGGCATCTAACAGCAAACTGCCAGCGGGTCTTTGACTACGGTACCTGAAAGGTAGCGAGTCGATTCTATGGGAACATGTCCCTGCCACCTGCCCCCGGAAGAATCGCAGCAGCTCCACTTTCCACTTGGAAGGAGCATACCTTCCCTGACTACTCTGTGAGGTAAGGTAAGGTAAACTGAAAGGAGCAGGTTCGTGGGGGCTGCCGAAGAACACCGGGAAGGCGCATGCCCCCAAAAAAACCAGTATGCGGGGACCTTCCCGATCAGCGTCCCGGCAAGCCCTGAGATGCCACAACCACTGCAACGACGGTCATCGCGCAAACGACCGAAAGCAGTATCACTGTTCTTCGGCAGATTCCAAGCTGCCGAAACGACAACATCTGCCACGGGACTCGTTCGAATTGAAGTCCGAGCGCACAGGTTAGATGTAGCGCAATGCAGGGCCATTTCGAGGCCACCATGCATCTGAGGGAACCCGTTCATTGTGCTCATTGCTTGTCGCTGCTGTGTAGGCCTCCCATCTAGATTCAACGGCACAAGCGGGCACAAACGGGTAATTCATAAGTCCTAGAGAGGTGGGTATGGCTCTCGAATGTTTGTGGCTGTTGTGTTCCCCTGTCGACATGGCAGAGAGCAGGTGACTAGCTGTTCTGACAGCCTTTCCAGCCACAATCGTGATCTGAGATGATGAAAGGGTGTTACACCGCCGAACTCCTCCGAGACTGCGGCCGCTGGTAGAGCTCAGGCTTGCTCAGGACAGCATAAGGTAACTGTCCCCCAAGTGCAGAACAAGCACAGGGGAGGCGAGGTTTCCACTCTACTTCCAGATGGATAAGGCATGGAGGCATCCGCTATCAACCTCGTGAAGGTTACCTGAACACCGGCGATCTGCTGCTGCTGCTCAGACCAGACCGCATGGCGGCTGGCTTAGCTTCTGCTACCGAAACGCCGGCGCTTTTTGCAGCGCCCCCCAGAGAAGAGCTCATTCAATAGGAAGACAGATCGATAACACGGGAGTCTAAAAGGCGCCTCCGCCAAAATGCGAAACCTGTCGTCGAGTGCATGACTCAAGGCAGGGAGGGAGCATTCATAGCACGTGGTTGGTGTTGCCGTGCCTCAATCTATGTTCTCCGAGACCGGTCAAAGGTGCCAAAGCTGGACTTATTCAACAACTCTTCCACAGCAATAGCAACCATCCCAGCTACGGTCGCGGGACAGAACCGTGGACTCAGAGCAAAGTGGAAAGCTAGCCGTGTCCGCTGAGGTGGCAAGCGTTTGGACAAGCAGCGCAGCTACCCCACTGTGTGTCCCCTGAAGCAAGACGGCGACCATCAGCGTCAAGTGACTAACACCTCACAGGCGACTCTGGCTGAAATGAAGGCGTTCGGAAGTCCTCTGGCCTGGACGGTCCCTTTTTGCACCGGCGCACTTGCTCATGTTAACCACAGGCAGATTCGTATATCACAGCCCTCGCAGTTTTTCATACTTCTCGTCGTTTCATTGCTTCAATGATTGAGCCCGCAAGACAGTCTGTGGTCATGCTAGCCGGCCTTCTCGATCCGATCCGCTCCCTCATGTCTTACCTTTTACCAGGCTTGCAAAAATTCTGACCAAAATAGTTAACGTATTGCCGTTCGTGCGAAGGTGATTTGACAGACCTTCAGGAAATGTTGGTCGACTTGTCAGCCGCTGGAAGTTCTGAAGCCAGGAAATTGATGAGAAAGAAGCCAAAGGTCTTCGCAGAGAGTATGAGTCTCTTCGAAAAGTTCTTTTTAGCAGTACACTAAACCTATTCGATAAACCCAACTTGCGCGAATATGCAGCCCAGAAAACGCTGTTCACCCCCAAATTCAAGTCGTCGAAAAGAGAAAGAAACAAGGAAGAGAAGCACAAGGGGAGAACAACGAGAAACAACGAGAAACGATCACTGAGAGGGAGGATAAGAAAAAAGCAGCCGAGGCCTCTGAATGCGATCAAACAGAAGTAAGCCATTCACCGACAGCCTTAGAGCTATCATAAAAGAACTCTTCACACTGAGACTTCAGCTGTCACGTTGCCTTGGGAATTTCTCCCATGAAGACCGAGGCTGGGAGAGGGTAAAGGTGGATCTTCTGTTTCTTACTTACCATTCATATCATTGCCATCCTTGCCACAGATAGGAGCAAAGCCACCCTCAACACTGATATGGTCTTCACCGGAGTTGCCTTATAATCGTGGATAACGCTGCATTGGCTCACCACGTAAGGGTCATCAGACGAATCACAATCCTTGGTCTCTCGAGGAATGACCTTCATCTTGGGATTTAATCTTCTCGCCAGCTTATTGGCACCGGCGACAATGAGGAAAACGGGCAAGATTTCAAGAATGACCATCCAAGCCGTGACATCCTCAGTCTCCGCGCCGCCGATGACGCAAAATGGAATGCTACGTTTCTGAGGGGAGGGCAGGGACATGTAGAGCAGCTGTGACCAGAAGGTTAGCTTGAGAACGAGCTCAGCCTCGCATCGTAGCTTTTGCAACACCTTCAAAGACCGTGTGGCCGTTTGCAGACTTCTCAAGGCGGACGATTAGAGCCGCAGGCATGAGTTGGAGAGACGCAAGATGGGAGAAGCCATAGAGTTGGTGTTATGGAATGTCAAGTGAGTGGTGTCCACCATGCAAAATCATTTCCAAAGAGTTTTTAGAATCAATTGCGTCAAAAACTACTGGCATGCCCGAGGTTGCCAGTGTTCTCATTGTCACCTTCGCCATCTGACGAGTTGGGTAGGAAGGATCCTGGCGTCCTTGCATGCTGGGAAATTCCCGAACACGCCCCCTACCCCACCTGTTACATCATTATCGCTTCCATGGCAGGCATAACTTACCCCGCCGTTCCACCTCCAATGTCCTTGCGCCCGGCTCCAACGTCGACTTCACCAACTTCAACATCGCCTCCATCCTCGAGTTCGACCACCAATCCCATTCCTTCGCTTTAGCCAACTCACACTCACCGCCAACTCCAACTTTTCAATTGTAAGTACTGTAAGCTGCATCCAATTCCTAATCCGATCTTCTTTCCGCCGTCTCTCCAATCTGTCTGCATCGAGGGAGGTTTTCTAACCTTGCATTCTCCAGGTCGAAATGTCAGCCGTGCGATCCTCCGGACAACCCAGACCCGATTCTCCGCGGCCCTCATCTGCCAAGCACCAAACCTACAGCGGCCTTGCCGAAGCCCTCAAGCCTAATGCCAGCGTCTCCTAGAAGAGGACCACGGCTCTGGCTGCTGCCAAGGCCACCGAGGCCCCGTACAAGATCACGAGCGCACGCGCAGGCTTCAACGTTTCCAAGGGCGTCATGGTCGTGATGTACAAAGTCGAAGGTCCAGAGATGCCGGCTAGCCACATGCCGACCGACGAAGATGGATGGATCCTCGAGAAACGTCTGGACCAGAATGCCCTGCATCATTACTGGGCCAGAACCATGGTGCGCAGCCGCCAGACGAAGCCTGGATGGACGAAGACAGCCTGGTTACAATCAGTCGAGGAAAAGCAGCGAGCCGAGCGTCAGATACAAGGCAATCGCACATCTGACGTTGCCGTTTCGACTTCGGGCCCCGACACCACTCAGAAGAAGAGGCGCAGGCGCAAGAGTGAGGAGGACGAGGATGAGGATTACGTGCCACCAGCAGCCAAGCGCGCACGGTGAAGCGTAGTGGGAATGAAAATGGCTAAGTCTTGGAACCAAAAGACCAGCAAACCGACGCATCTTTATCCCTTGGAGAGGGGCATGATTAGCTGGCTTCCAGTCTATTTATTCGGGGATGTCGTATGAGCAACAGCAAGATATGGGCGCACTTGAGGGCACGAATATGGTAGCTGGTCTCGTACATTCTATTAGTAATTGTGAAGTGCGCTGTAATAGAAGCTATGTCAAAGAATGAGCTGCTGATTATCCCCTCTAGACCAGAGTCTCATTGATTACCAAATGTCGTTAAGTGCTGCACTATCCTTGTGGAGTTGAGAGTCTAGACATCCCATGCTACTTCTCATATCCTGAACGGTGCAACCTCTACTACTCTTCATGCCCCAAGTTATTCTCCTGTCCCATGGATGCGACTTTGGGATTCCCCACTCTGCATCCATCCATGTCCGTGATGCCGGTTGGCGAGCACGAGTCGAGATCTGCGAGGAGCAATTTGGCTGATACGGCGGGTAAACTAGCTCGGAATCCTCGGGCATATAAATGAGAAATAGTTCTCATTAGCGTTTTGAGGAGCCGTTTGCCGTTGCTCCGGGTAAGACAACTGGACCTTTCGACCAACGACTCAAAACACGTCCGAATTCAAGTCGAAATGGGTATGAAAAGAACGAGATTGAGAATGTAATGATCAAGAAATGGTATGCCCGGGAAAGAATCAAAACGTGGTGTTAGAAATCAAGTGGCTTTGGATGATAACAGAAGACCTGAATCTAGCTCCAGACACTTACTTACCCTCCAGTCTCAGGATGGCGAATGCTGAAGCACATAACTTCCAACAGTCACTAAGCAGTGTGGACTCCGGGCATGTGGAGTCCGGGCAAGTGCAGGCACCCAGTCCTTTGTTGAGTTCCTCCATGGCTCACGTTGGCTAGATATCTGTCAGAGCCGTGCGCATCTTCCGCTTCCAATTACTTCACACCATTCCCGTCCACCACGACAAATGCCGATGGCGACAAAGCCGCCATACTAGAAGCATGCGATGGTCAATAACGGCAAGCGCACGAAACGACCCGCAAAGGAGCGTGGCAGTCAAACGCGGTTGGGAGACATAGAAATAAAACGAAGACCGTCCTCATGGACAATTGCCCTCTAGTCCCTCCGCCAACCTTGAGCCACCGCATCGCCTGCAACAGCGCCATAATAAACCGTCACACCGCAAAAGGCTCAGTACCACATAGGTCGAGGGAGTTACAGCTGAGCTCAACTGAGTGGTAAGGGTGCACCCTTGCGTTGGGGTACCAGCGCGAGCACCAGGAAGAAGTTGAAAGGGAAAAACACTGCCGTGAGTGCCCAACTTTCCAGGACATTTAAGCCTGGCTAACTTTGCATCTTCAACGCCAGGGACCCCCAACCGGGCTTTGATACATCCATCGGGCCCTCAAGCATGCGGAGCGGACCGGTCCTGAGCTCGACCGACATGGTCATGCAATCAAGACCATATCTGACCACTGAGTTAACAGTGCGGTAGACCTTGAACTCTTCGTGTAGTACGACGATGTTCAAACGCTTGGCTGTAATGGGAAATAGAGTACGATTCGTGCTGGCGCGCATACACAAAGCTTCTCAGCCAGGGGCCTGGCATGCCCCGCGGTCGCCAAGGGGCGTTGTAAACTTGGCACCTCAGCCCGCGCATAATGAGAAGGTACGTGCCATCAGACACCGTCATCGAAGGGTAAAGACCACCCCACGTAAACTCGTTTGGAACGATTACGAACCCTTCCACTTTACATAGCGGCCTGGAAAATCACCCCAAGAATCATTACTAAGTACTGGAAGGTTGTTGGTGTAAAATTTGCAGGCAATGTAATTTCTTTTGAAGCGCAAATCGTGGACACTTCGAGCGTCTTCCCCGAGTGCATATCCTCCTTGAATCATGAGTGCAGCACTCCTGTAGACGACTGTCGCTCTTTTGGTTCGGTTTGCCTGGAGTCGGCCTTGATCCAGCCGTGACGTCCCTCACTGCGAACGCAGTAAGCAATGAAGCCTTCAACATCCCATTCATGACAATGCCTTGTGATTGAAAGACCACATTATGTTCATGTCAGCCAGTCTTCCGGAAGCCCTTCGCAACTGCTGTTGCCAGATGTTCCTGTAAGTCTGATCACTAGAAGTATTATTAACACGTCTCAAATCCAGACAATGGCCCTGAATTCAGGCAATCTCGATCATACTAAGCGATGAAACCAGCAGCAAGGGCCTAAGTTTTCAGAGCAAGTGGTGAGCTTTGAACTGATGTGTTGACCAGAAATTCCATCTAGGAGTAGTTGTCTTCCCTTTATCGAAGGCGACTGAAGGTGTATATCATGGACTAGGTGTTGGAGTCCCGAACACGCATCAGTTCGAAATTTGTAATGTCTGGAGATTTTCAGTCTTATATGGCGCGGTTAAGTGCTCAGACTCCAGGATGCGGCGGCATCCAAGTGTCAGACAGTCCCTAGTGACATCCTTCACTTCTATACTCTCCTTATAAAGGCAGTCTTGTGGATTGCATGAGCCAGAGCTTCCCAGAGATACATTAGTCACGCGTTTGGCATGAGTGAGAAAATTGTCTTGTGTGATGTTACACAATCATCTGCCATGGCAGATCTTGTGGGTTTCTTCTTTTCTTCTGATGCTGAGGTTGAAGGCGGGTGGGCAGGGAAGGTCTGTAGGACTCGAAATGTTGAAAGCGGAAAGGCGCGTTGTGGTGAGACTGTCATAGACGATGTTAATGAAAGGTAGAGGTGTGATGTTATAAGGCTACTAATGCTTCTTCTCTTCGCGGACTATGGAAGAGAAAGGATAAACGTGCATCTTTCATTCGATCATCACGATGAGATCTCATCTTCATCCCGGCGCGAGACACAAGGTATTTCGAAATGGCGTTCAAAAGCGACATGACGCTGGGAACACATGCGATCTGACAATGCTCAAAACCTTATAAGCGCTGATTTCCTTACCACAATCTCTGAATGCAAGTCTCTCTTTGCTCGGTAGCCCTGTGAATTAATATGCCTGGTCTCATAACAATGTACCGTCGCTTGTCTTCGTGTCTCTGTTTGTCCCAACACAAGATAAAGATGACCAGGCCTTGGAGCAATCGAATCCCGCTGGCGCCCTTGCAATAACCCATTGAAACACACCCAAGCTTGTTTGGGTCCTGAGATACGCCTGCTACTAACATGTGACCAGGTCCCTGGTTTATCCAATACCTAGCTACCACGAATTCAAATGTACATATGCCCACGTTATGAATCGTCGACATCTAGTGATTGACGAACGAGGTACGTTCTCCAGCGCCCCGGGTGCTTATTGCGATATCCATCTGCTTATCCTGATCCCAATAACATCTCTCATTCCTACCGAAACCGGGCAAGTTCGCCTTCTGCATCATGCGGCATGCAAGCGAGCCGTCAGTCATGATCTCAACTGTAATTCATAGCCTCTCGTCTTTCAGCCATGCGTAACACATTTGACATGTGCCGAGTTGATGAATGGTGACTATGGTTGGTTTATACCAGGCGCAGACCTGTTCCTCTATCATTGACGCAAATTCGAGACACGCACGCTGATCGCACTGAGCTTTGGACAGCAGCCTCACATGCTTGGCACTCTGAGCAAACGTCAGACCGTTGAGAACCATACAAAAGCCAAAGGAAGAGTTCTGAGCGTAGCCAAGATACTCAAGAGCAAAAGACATAGACTCTCAAAATTTCCGGTCGGTCGATGACTGAAGCCGGCCCCAAGACAGTGCTTGTTTGCATGAGACCTGTCCAAAACAGAAGCCATGAGAACAGCATGCTTTATGAGGACGAATAAGTCAATGATCGCGATGAGAGAACGATAAAGTATTGTATCATCTGTGGTTACGCCTCAAACCACCGCATCAACCCGGTACAGACCGCTCCGAGTAGCCCCCAGTTACCCTACCATCGCAATGACGTGCGGCCCACGTACAACAGGAACCGGAAAACTCGTCTTGACAAACTCTACACGCGTAGGATCGGCATGATCACCCGAAATTCGCCAGATATCGATACTGCCGCCTGGAACACGACCATCATACTGATCGAATGTCGTCGAAGCGACAAAACGACTGGAGCTGTCAAAAACGACCCCCTCAGGCAGTATGCCGTCGAAGGCGTATGTGCCCACTGTTGATAGAGTACCGTTGGCAGGCTCCACGCGTAGTAAGCTGAGGGATGAGAAGAATCCTTGGCTGGGGCTGTCAAGTGAAGGCGTGCTTCGCTCCAGGTTTGCAGTTACTGCCCACAGCCCATCTGGACTGACTGCAAGTCCCTCCGGCATGACTCCGACTTCGGCACGAGACACAACGCTATGTTGAGGTTCCCCATTCTGTTCTTGTGACGCATCTAGACGAATACTGGAAACTGTTCCTCGAGGTGCCTCGATATCTGGGCCAACATACATGGCGTTGGAAAGAACATGTCGTCCGTCCGGTGTGAACTTCGTCGTGTATGGTGCCGTCTCCAGATTTAACGAATTTCCCCATCTTTCTAGCTTAGCTTCGGAACCCTGTCGAATTACTCTAACCAGAGTTAAACGGGGTTGCGAGTAGTCTGTGAGGGCCAGAACATCAAGCTCTGGGTGGAAAGCCGCGTCCATCAGAAGATGTCCAGAAGGCCAGTCAGGAAAAGCAGGTGTTGACAAAAGAGACAGCTTCCCTTGCTGAAATCGATACAGAGCAATCGGTGTCTCGCCTCCGGATCCAGCAAGGGTGTGTGTCACCGCAACTAGGTCCCCAGCTGCATTGACTGACACAGTTGAAGGTTGAAGAAAACCTTCAACGGTGTCCACTACTGCAGGTCTGTCTAAGTCGATGAGGTCGATGACTGTGATTTTCCGCGAAGAGGGTAGTTCCGACATCGTAGTGTTTGGGTTTGCAGACGGCCGTGGCCCAAGAGTCTCAACAACAATCGCATAGCGACCGTTTGGAGTGATCGTCATTGCTGTGGGCGGCCCAACTACTGCATTTCCAACAGATATGTTCGAGACTTTCCACATATCTGGATTGTCTTTTATCTGTATGATAGACAGAGTATCCGAACCTTGAGGTGGTCCAATTTGACCATCCGTATAAGCCGAAGACACCATGTCCGCATCTGAGATGGCTACATGAAAGCGCCCCTGGAAGTCGATGTGTCCAACATGAGGAAGGTTTTGGCCGTAGATAGCCTCTCCATACCAGAGGACTGCTACCGCAGCAGAGAAGAAAGCCGGTGGCCACATAAGGACTTGGCTGTTGGCAGTTGATGATGAACAGAAGGTAGGGTTTAAGTTGGCGTTTCAAACAGCCCGGTGACAAATGGCTACTTTGATGGGGAAGAATATTGCTAGCTTTAATAGAACGGCTAGATACTCAACTTTTTGCGCCTTGAGTCCCGGCCGGACTGAGAATCGGAAGCACACTCCAGCCCCAAGACTCGCCCACAAATATGCAGGGCAGCTGACTATAGAGTTGGAGTATGCTTGGCCGAGATCATTACGCAGTTCATCGGGGTTAACGGGTTTAAATGCTCCGAGTTGCGATGCTTGCATGATATCTTCCCATGCAGCATTCTTGGCCTGCCTCTCGTCAAGTTCAATGTCTTGTGCAATCCATTCACTGGCGTGGTTCTAGTTACACGATCGAAGGCTTCAGTGTCGCTCAGGTCCTCGTTTGCACTCCCGGTGCCGTCTATGGGGCCGTCTGTTCCGGATGACACCTTGGCCTTGACTCGAGGATGGCTCGGTCTTGGTATTCCACGTATCCTGGTAGCCCTTTTGTCATACTATGCGACGTATCCCTTGAGACTCTTGGCGCTCTTCTTTGAAGGGCCAGACTCCGGGACATGACGGCGGATCATCACTACGGTCGTGTTCGGGCATAAGCGGGCCTAAGAAAAGGTGAAGCAAGCTCGTCACCAGTCTTGAACTACTGCTTGCGGGGTCCGTCCGAATTTCCGTGTCTTTGGGGTGGGTTGGGCTGTCCCGGTCAATCAGCTGTTCTTCTCAGCCAATAAGGCCTAAACATGCATGATTCTCGCAGCATTAAAACCGCCATCCCGCGCATCACTACCTTCTACTAGGCAAGCAAAATCATCTGCGTATCTTTAATCCCCTATCAGACACATCTGAACTTCATAAACTTCCGACATGCCATCTCAGATGCCAAGGATCCTGTTGCTTGGCGCAACTGGCTATATCGGTGGCAGCGTTCTCCATCACTTGCTTTGCCACCCTTCCCTGACGTCAGTCATCACCAGTACCAACCCGATCACAACTCCTATCCGCGGCAGCCCGGACCGAGTCGCAAAGCTCTTAGAAAACTATGGATCGCGTGTAAATCCACTCCTTATTTCCAGTCTTGACGATGTGGATGCGATCACCGAGATCGCCTCCAGGCACGACATTGTCATCAACGCTGGGTCAGGCTTCCACCCGCCTTCCGCCGAGGGAGTTGTTCTTGGTCTCGCGAAGCGGAAAGCTGAGACCGCTGCACCGGTTTGGGTCATTCACACTTCAGGCTGCTCCAACATCTCCGATAATCCCGTCACGGGCGTGGGACGTCCGGACGTGGAATACGATGACGCCAATTCCGACGAAGTCTTCGCGTTCGAAGAGGCGGAGAACAAGACTGAATGGTACGCTCAGCGCGCTTCGGAACTCATCGTCCTTCGCACAGGAGATGACCTAAACGTAAATGCAGTAAGCATTCAAGCGCCCATCATCTTCGGCACCGGCACAGGGCTATTTCAACAAGCTGGCTTGATGATTCCCCTGACGATGGCCTTCGTGCTCGAACAAGGTTACGCCTTCAGCTGTGGTGACGGCACAGGAGTGTTTGACTGGGTGCATATTGCGGATTTGGCAGATCTTTACGTGCTTTGCGTGCTCAATATCATCCAGACTGGAGGAGAGCATATCCCCACCGGCAAGAGGGGTATCATCTTCCCAGCCGTTGGAAGAGCTCTCGCAACAGATGTGGCGAAGAAGTGTCTCGATCTTGCGTTCGAGAAGGGAAATCTCCCCAAGGAGGGCACGCCGCAGACAAAAGAGATCCGCCAGCTTAGTCTTGAGGATGCAGCAGCGAAATTGGCTGCAGGTAACGTTGCCGTAACGGAAAAGACGTATGCCGGACACCGAAAGATGAAGGGAACTATTGCAAGACGGAACTTGGGGTGGAAACCAATCCATCTGGACGACGCGTGGGAGATGGATTTTGATACGGAGCTTCGAGCTGCTTTGAATGGGCAGAGGACGTCTACTGTCGCATCATGTCTCGCCGTAGCAAAGTAAAGGTCCACGTATGTGGTGTGCGGCTCCAGCTAGGATCTTGGGGGTCTTTGTTGTTCTCTACACGTTTCGATAAAGTCAATAGACTCGTCTTGAGAAGCTACTCACGTGTGATTTCGAGTTCCCTCTAGGTAGTAAGTGGCCATTCTGTCCAGAGTCGTTCCACTATCGGCCGTCCAGCTCGTGGCTTCTCCCAAAGATTTGGCAGTGTCCCATTGGCAGTGTCTCGACCGAAGCCTGAATGCAATAGCGGGAGATTACATGGGGTGATATTCAGTGGGTGTAGGGTAGTTCAGTAATTTGACAAACTCCTCTATCCCTGGCGTCTCCTCAAGCTTTGATGTAGCCATAGTTTGCTTCGCTGTACTACCAACGGTGCACATGATGACGAGACCTGAGAATATGTGGCATTTCAAGGTGTGATGAGCTATCCTGTCCAGCTTCCTTTCGGCGGGGTACTCCAGCACCAAATGCCACACTGCGTCTTGCCGGAAGGCTCGTTGTTTCGAAGTGGCCGCGGAGTGACGAGGAGATCGCTTTATTCCGGAGCAACCGGGTTGTTTCAAGGAGACCGTGATGTTCCGAGGAGACCGTGTTGTTCCGAAGAGTCCGCGTTGTTCCGAGGAGGCCGTTTGGTCATGAAGAGACCGACGGCGCTGATCTGATCCTCTGCTCCGCATCTGTTCTGTGGGCTGTGACAACGAGCATCTGCGGTAAGGTTTGAGGTTGTTCTGGGTGTAGCCGGTCGAGTGACCTGCTTTCGTGCTTCACCCTTAGATGGGTAATAGTCTTCTCGAAAGCCCTCATGTTTGAGGAAATAATACCATCTGCAGGGCAATCCTCGTTGCGGTAAAGTACACTGTAGGTTCCTCGTCCTGTGATTTCCATTCGTTACCTTCATCATGTCGCCGGAGGAGAAAGCTGAAGTACGGGAATTGTGTCCGAAGACGACCTGGAAGACTTCATTGGCTCAACGGCCTCATGAGACCCTCCAAGCAGGCCTTGGAGAGAGACCCTGATTTAAATATGCATTGCAAAGACACACTCGAGCAGCATTTCGATGCGTCGAATGCTCTAGCAATGTGTGGACCAGGAGGTGCTCATTTCATGCTTCAAAGAGCCAGCCTGCCGCCTGCGGCCAGACGCTGATTTCCTTCCCGACTCAATCCCCAGTAAGGAGAGTCTGCGACGTCTGGAGGCAAGAAGAGACATCAAAATGCCCAGGGATTGGACTAGGCAAGGTATCAGTAATGTCAGATTTCCTTGTCTGCGGTGATAAGTAATAGCTCGAGGATTAGGTAATGTCGCAATAATTCTGTTATAATTTGGACTTTTCGCTGGAGAACGTTGCGACAGGAACGTGTGGCAAGTGGAGGCTAATCACCTATGACCGGGGTAATGAAACTCTGAGATTCGGTGAACGTACACGTGCGTCTGGGGGTGTTGGCTGAAGATGCCCGAGAATTCCCGAGCATCGAAAAGATCGCCTCGAACTCGTTACCTATGAAAGCAATCGGGTATTTTTTGGACAGTCCCTCAAAATCTCCCTCTTTCTCCGGGTTCAGGCACAGCACGAAAGAGCCCAATTATACGTAGGATGGGGGCTCAAAGCATGGTGATATTGATGGACCTGGTGATACACGCAGCAGGTGGCTTGCGAGGGAAGAATATCCAGAAGTCAAGAGGATGAAGAGGCATTGCAATCACGTTCGGAACACATATTTGTGATATGGCGAAGCAAGTTATGATATTCCTGGTATTGGGCAAAAGAACAGAAACATGCCAAGAGCGACTTAGATGCCCAACGTCGCAACATATCTGTGCCAAATTCCATCCAAGGACCCCTCCAACCTTCGTTGAAGACGGAAAGCCAAGGTAGAAGCAATGTAGACGATCAAAGTCTGCTGTTGTGCCCAAGATATCAAGAGCTCCCATCTGTTTCATGAGGGACGACCTTGTTGCAAACCGCCAAGTAGGAGGCGTTCGCCTTCAACAATGTTTGTTGCGCATTCTCCGAGTCGTAGGTGTCCCACGCTTTGTTTTGAATCCTGCGGACTTCCGCGAATGAGACTTTCTGCCCCCTTGCCACGCGCAGATCGAGGTCTTTCACGACGCACTCCTTGACATAGGCGAGGGTGTCTCGATAGTTGTCCTGGAAGACCGCGCTGACAGCACTGGTGACATCCTGGACAAACGCTGCATCCCGGAAGTTGATAGACCCATGGTAGGCTGTATGAACATTGTCCATGGCAACTTTGAACACCTTGGCTGCCTTGATCCAAATTGAGTCGACCTCGTCCTCGGGGCCTGGGTCAACGTAGAACCCAGACTTATCCGTGACAAATCTTCTGATGTGACCCGCCGGGCTTGCCATGCAGGTCTTCGGATCGGCATTGAGACTCAGAAGACCGTACTCCAGGCTAAGACGTATTTCGAGCTTGATCTTGAGCCACAATGTAATGCGTTCGCTGTCATTCAACATGGTAACGAAGTTCTTGGCGGCGTCCCCCTCTGACATCTCTTGGTTCTCTTCGACCATCTCAGTACAAAAATCGGAGATCTCGGAGTCCAGAAGCTCGTAGGTAAACCAAACAGATTTGGCTTGTGACTGACCAATCGCTTGGTCTAGATGGGCGGCAGCCATCTCCGGGTGCGATCCTAGGAAGGTGTGCGGCATGTTGAGGAGGAGGCGAGACCTAGCAAGAGCAACATCGTTCCTTGCGGCGAGAAAATCCATCGTTCTCGCGGTAGACCATTTCTCCTAGAAACCCGTAAATCTTGTCCGGAGACTGCAAGATGGTATTGGCGTGCTTTGGATCAAGGTTGATGCCGGCGAAAGGCGACGAAATAGGCCCGGAGTTCATCTTGAAAGGTCTGGGGAAACAGGCAGCGGGTTGTGGCAGGGAGCGTTTCGTGCTTTGTGTGTTCTTGTCCATGATTAGCAGAACGTCCAATCCGAAGAAGACCCAATGTATCTCAGGCACCGAGACGTACGGTTGCAACTGCATCTGGGCAGGTCAACAGATGAAGCGCGCGGCAGACGGCCGAAAAAGACCTCTCACGTGGACGGGTGAGATTTGGGATTGATTGAATATCGTTGGTGTCTGGTGGTCGGATTTGCGCACCAAGACTGGAGGCAAAAGTCTGAAGCTTTGGCGAAGATTGCGGGGTTTGGCGATGCTTGCGCGAGACGCTCCGTGGCGGTCGAGAAAGGCGGCGATAATCTGGGGCCCAGGAGATCAGGAAACGCGAGACATAGCTTTCTTTCTGTCGGGTTGCTCTGCCGATTGCAGGATCTCTTCGTGCCGAAATAGCTGGGATGTGTTCATTCGCAGAGCAAATTGGGTCTCGAGTCGACAAAATGGGCGTTCCCCAAAAGGAAGTTTGGCGAAGTTCGGAGCGCCTTCCGAGGTGCAATGGATCGGGTTGTGCCACTTCTGCAACAAGCGCCAAATCCATCAGGCGGGGTCGGTGGAGAGTGGCTCAATCCACCGGCGCGCCGTGGCAGGCGTGCCTTGAAAACCTTAAGGCAACGTCAGTAGATAGAGAAGGACTGCGAGTCGACGATAAGGTCTTTGTCGGGCCTGCTGGAGGATGCAGCGCAGTGGTGCAGCCCGATTACGTAAGTGGGCGGTGCATAACTCCGAGAATCGGTACGTATCCAATCTGTTTGGTCGTCTCCTTTAGCAAGGCAGGAGTCAAGAACACCCAGGCCTTTGTTTGCTGAGTGCAACTTCTCTACTGTCTTGGTCGGACCTTCCTTCTGTTTCTCAGGGCCTCTTCCACCCAGCCCCACCTTCTGACGTCACATCCAGTCACAGCGAACGACCGCGAATCGGGGCGACCACGTCCTCAAACGGACATCCAGTTGAGGAAGGCGCGCGGGGGCCACCATTGCCAACTTCACCCCAGTGTAGCAATAGCAGAGAGCAGCATCGGCCGGACGACATCACATCGCGAGTCAACCTCCGCCACATCGCAACAACTTTCATCAACCCCCGCAGGCCTCACACGACCAAGACACACATCTGCCATCGTCAAATCCACAGCTCAATACTCCAATGGTACGAACGCGCTCTGGGAAGGAGTCCCACCCCGATGACTCCCGAATCCCTCCCATGCCACCCGATGAAGACCGCCCTTCGAACGAGATCCTCAACCCGCAGCCGCGCCTTGCGATGAAGAAGCAACGGTCCGAGAAAGCCAAGACCCGGTTCATCGTCGACAATGACGACCTTACCGGTGCAGTTCAACGAATGCATCTAGACAGCACCAAGCCATCGTCGTCCAAAACATCCTCCCTCAAGGAGGCAGCCTCCAGCTCCAAGCCTTCAGAAGAGGCAGGTCAAGAAGGCCCGGCGGAATCGAAAGGCGATGGTACTGCAGCGACCCCACTGGAAAACATCCCTTCTATGTGGGACGACGCCGACTACCTTGCCCCTGACTTCGACCCCTCGACCATGAAGGTTGCACTGCTCCGGAATGTCCTCTGTCGTCACAACATCCGCTACAGCTCGGCGGATACCAAAAAGACCTTGGTACACATCTTCAACGAGGAGATAACGCCCCGAGCCGCTGCTACGTTGACGGCCATGGGCAACGTAGCCCCCAGCAACGAAGGAATAGTGGATGTGCATCAGGGCAAGTAAGCAAGCATTATTGGTTGGCAGCATCAACGGGTATTAGGTTTAATTACAGTCATGTGGCTACAACCGCTTCGTCCATAGGCCTTGTCGTTAAACAGACTCATTCTCGTACCATTCATGCTATCAAAGCGTTTGCTTTTGCTCGTGTCCGATAATGAGGTGTCATCATACCATTTATCCACAGTTTCCTTCCCCAAGTTCCCGGCGAGGCTCAGCATCTTGCCCAGGTCATCAATGTGTCACTCTGCCTCACGAGCTATGTGTGCGGCAATACGGTGCCGGTGTTCCACCTTGCCTGTGACCTTTATGGCAGCTTGCAAACACGACTATGTTTGCTGACGCCTGCCATTGATTATAACGCTCGAAATCCCTTATTATTTACTCTGGCATCAGACACCTAGCATGTGCATGCCCGCGGTAAGATGGAAGCCACTTGGATTCCTTGGTCTGCCCACTTAAAGCGAACTCCATGACCGCCACCGCTCCTGAATACATAACCACGTTTGCTGTTCCTTGAGCCAGCGTTGTCTTTGATCCGACTTCCGAGCCTGAGGTTGAAAGCCTTCTCGGCCATATGCTGCTGGGCTGATGAATGCACCCATTTGTGGTTACTGTGATAGAGGTTGACGGTCGTAGCCTTCAACAATGATAGGTCAAAGGGGGCTCGCCAGGAGTTTAATGCAAGTCAGTATCCAACTGAACGGTAAAAGTCGCAATTTGACCGTGAAAATTCTGAACATGTGTCGCATGCTGTTCTTTGGTGACTGCATATGATTTGATTCAGGGAGAGTCAACATGGGCTCCAATAACGAACGTAGACCTGGGAAAGGCTTGCACCGACTGAACTGCAAAATACTATGCGTCATGACGTCAGAACTGAAATTGTTTAGATGTAGCAGGTTGCATCACTAGTCGTTGAGAAGAAGGGCTTTGTGTAGTCATTGCTCAAATAGGGCCTACGATCTGCTTCCTCGTTGGCCTCGTCCTTCTTGTCGCTCCGACACCGGTTGCAGATCTCGAACTCGATCTGTCCCAAAGCCCTGCAACCCTGTTTCTTGTGATGAGCTGTTGGGCTGTTCAATGTTACAGACAGATGAAGGAAGGTTGACGGCAGAGCAGAGCACGATGTATGTCCTCTCGGCGTCGAGGAGTTATCAGAGAGACTTCATGGCCATGATGGGCAGCGGTTGTTGCTTCGAAGCAAAGAGAATAATGAAAACCTGCGGTAGTGGTGGTTTTTCGCCGGTCGAGACGCAGAAGAACAAGGACGGTTGGGGCTCCGGTCTGATACAGTCGCAGTACTTTGGACTTGCGGTGGCTGTGACAGCATGCTTGCTTGGCTGGTATTGATGTTTGTGGTCAGGGTGCTCTGGAGAACCTAGGAGACCTCTCCAAATGGAATTACTTAGACATGTTCGTGGCGTGCATCTGTAACTGTCGCAAAGATGAGCTTTGAAGTGGTAGCACCCTGAGCTGTGGTGAGAAGCTGGGAATTGGGATCATGATTCATGATGGGAACCATGAGGAGAAGCCGAAGGGCTGAAGGAGATGTAGACCGGTTTCCAGTAGATGTACATAAGTACATGACTGAAGGTGAGACCGGCCACTGGGAATTGGATAAACCACGCATGCACCTTCGAGAAGGTTCAAGTTCAGGCTGGAATCCCTGGCCAATCGCCTCTTGGAGGTATGCCTAAATTAGAAAACGCATTAATCGCGCAAAGCATCTAGCCTTTGACGAATTTGGTCTCAATATTACATGTTCTCAAGGAGCGTGGAAGCCGAAATATCCACATCTTGGCACAAATACGGTGTTTGAGACGAATACTGATATAGCCGAGCCGCTCACGGCCCCTGGACCAAAACAAAAATGAAAGGCAGGCAGGCATCATGTCGCACACATTGGATGTTTGTCACACTTCTCCGTCAGAGGCCACGCCAAACTTCTGCATCAAAGGGACAACGGATGTGCCCACGCCTCGGCGGCTTCATTGATAACACTGAAGTCTTTGGTGCGGGCGCCGTATGACTTTGCTCCCCTTTTCAGAGACTATGCGTACTGCTTCGACCAGTACAACTCCGCATAGGATTTGATATGTCGCTAAAAGGAGGCCCAGCGCATATCATGCGGGTTTCCGTCATTCGGCTGTGTTGAAATGCGAGGGCGGTCTGTTAGGTGCCCGAGTATTTGGCCGCAACATGTCCAACTTTCGAGCAAATTGGTCGACTTCAGCCTTCCCAATGTCAGCATGCTCCTAAAGCTGTTTGCGGATCGTCTTGTCTACTGCCGTCTTCTCTCTAACGCATGTCTATTTGACAGAGGCCTGTCGGGAATGCATTGTGACCGGAGAACAGCGTTGAAACCCGCGCGCCACTGAAAGACAACGACCGGAAACCCAAGGGAAATCTTGACCACGAGCTCCCTTTTTTCTCCTGGTACACTAACTCAGGACACGTGGAGTCCGTCCGCCACCCCTTCGGCGCCTTACAACACCGTTTGCGGTGCACCAACTCCCCGGTAACGTGCGAAGGGCGTCTACAACTGCAAGTCCAAAATTTCTCACCGCATTTTCAACTTGGATGCTTTGAGCGCCTGGTACCGTCTATGGCTGTAATAAATGTTAGGCGAGACAGTTGGCTGGTGAAATTACGTGCAGGATCCCACGTCAGCGTCGGAGATGGCGAGGTCAACCAGCCTATCCACCCAAAAGCCGACAACGCCGGGATCGGAAGGCAGTCAGCACAGCCTCCGCCTTTGGGCAGAAGCTTAATATCACAGAAATCAAATGCTGTCACCGACAATCGGCAAGTTAAGGCTCCAGCGGTGAACCTATCCATTGGTCTCGTGACGCTGCACTCGAGGAAGAAACCCCCGGACGTGGAGGACGAACCGCGATCCAAGTTGCGAAAGATTCTGCCGGTGCTCAAAGCTCAAGAAACATCCGGGATATCATGAAGCGACGTCTGCTGCCGCTGATTCTCGCCCATACAGCCTGATATCTTGGGCATCCGCCCGCCGATGTCATGACGCAGCGCCTGCGGAATGTATACCGCCAGCCCCAAGGATGCCTTGGCTCTGGTATATCTCCTTTAGCTGTCTGCTTTACAACTGTCCCCATGCTGACATATTGAATTCGGCTATCTTCGCAAGGCCGAACGGAAGCGCGACCACGTCCAAGCTTGCTCACACACACGTTCCGACTGCGGCCACGGCCATACCATCGCGAAGCCGCCCGCAAAATCTTCCCATCTTTTCTCCGTCTTGCATCGAGTCAGATCTGGAAAGGCTGCACTCTCGATCGGTAATTCAAAGCCGCTGCCATCTTCGCACCTGCAGCGCCAACGCGTGCTATAACAGCAGATTCTAGCTTTGAAGAGGAGCAAAGTCCAGTTGCCGTGGACTTTTCGCCGTCATTTTTGAAAGCGACGTTCCAAACTTCACAAGAAAGACTGCCAAGGTGTGGCCAAGACATAAGCTCTTGAGATTCTTATATCTTTCGCCTCATTGGAACATCTCTATTTTTGCTTTGGTGATTGGCAATTTGCCGGGCGGGAAGGGAAATCTTTTGAGATGGCCAAGAAGTCCTTGCCAGAAGAGAAGAGCCAGTAGAAAAACGCATCTGCTTTGGCCGATCGCTGGGATCAGTCATTCCCACCCAGCGGCGGCTGTGGTTTCGTCATTCATTTGCGCCTTGAGTGTTTGGTGAGCAGACATCTGACTGCCAGAAACATGCCCTTCTCGCCAATCTTAGCCGTCTAACTGATGAACATTCGGACTAGAGCCTGAAGAAATCGTTTCTCGCTCACGTCTGCCTCTCCGAGCCACACATTGAAGTCTGGAGGCAGCATCTTGACTCAATGGATGACTGCCCACCGGCGGAGCAGGTTGATTAGGGAGAAGACAGAGGTTGTCCCGGCCAAAACCGTGGCTGTGACTCAGATAGTCAGTTCACCCAACTCTGGATTGTCTTGGAAGCCTGAATTGTTGGCGCCGCCCGCAACAATTACTTAGCGCTATTATCAGAACAGCTCACCTGCTGACACGCTCCTGGAATTGTTTTCCCTTCGAACGAAATCCCGATGCCCCTGCAAACGCCTGGAGAAAGTGGCTTCTGGCGATGAGTTGGAAATGCCTCCCTAGTGCTCTAATTGACATCAAGCGAGCTCTCTGCAAGAACATCTCCAGCATGCGACCACTAGGACCTTTACCATGGCATAGCTGACATACTGTGCCTCTTTGCGGCTCCTCGATAGACGGTTATGCTCCTGATCACCCAGCATTTGTTTGCGCCTCAACTCGTTATAGCTCGACGTCACAGGTGTCCCCGTTTATTGGAGAAGAGATAGATAATACCAGGGGAAGAGAAGTGAGGGTTTTGCTGTTTCTCATGCCATCCACATGTACCTCTGCCACTGTCGTACACTGGTCGCTGTCGCCCTAAATCTCACATGTTCTTGTATGATTCGCTGCAGATTCCTGTCATCAACATCACACAATTAGCGGCTCAGAAACCAATGTAATTACCCCCTATGTTGCGTGGCTACTTCAGACAATGCCGCGTTCACAGCTTGGGCTTGCTCCAGCGCAAGTCAATCTGTCAATGAAATCTTCCAAACAGTACCGTTCTTGACCGTGTTCCGATGGTACCACACGGTTCCAGTCCCATGGAAGCCCATCCGGAAACAGCCCTCAACGCTTTGCAAACTCAATGGTGCCCAGATCATGACCCATTGGCCCTCCTCACAGACTCATTCCCTTCTTTCCGCAAATATTAGAACCAGAGAAATCTGGTGGAACATAAAGGCGGTCATTGCAGTGACGTCCCTGGACATTTCACCTCTTGTTGTAGCAAAGCACGATGCTCAGGTGGTTTCCTGTCGATGTCATGGGCGAAGAGCAAGGTGCTCAGGCTGACGTCTGGATCATCAAGGCCCAAAAGGAAATTGTGCCTGCGGTCAAGGCTTTTTAACCAGTTTGAGTAGCCAAATGGAAAAAGACAATGCTCCCTGCAAGACACTACCCCTAGACGCAACTTCAATGCTTTTGCTCGGGCTGCCCGTCAGCAGACCTTCCAATCCCCTCCAAATCTGCCTCAACGGCGGGCATAGAAACTCCGACTTCACCGAGCTCTCTCGACTCAGACGGGGCCGTAAGGTCTGAGATGGAGGAGTTGAAGACTAATGAAAGACACGGGGCAAGGCTTTGGACAGGGGTTTGGGACAGAGCAACCAGCTCAAGACGCCTCACAATCAGAGCGGGCAGTATTTCTCGAAGAAAGCGCTCCTTGGTCATGTTTGTGTGGGCTTTGACACTTGACCAGTACTTCTTCACAAATTAGACTGGAAGTGCAGACTCCTTGCAGACGACGGCTCGCCGTTGACCGAGGAGCTGAACGTTGTATGAGACCGGTAAGCCAGCGGTGAGATGCATATCAATTCTGAGAGACAGAATCTTGCAAGGCGGGGGGCTGTCGGTCGAGATGGCCCATCGCTCCCTGGAGCCGACGTTCTCCCAAAACGTGAAGACGGCTTCAGCGTCAATGGTCTGCGCTTCGTGCTCGTGAAGCCAGGCAATTTTGCCGTTAGGGCGAGAAACTCGAAACTTGAAAAATCGACTCCGGGGGCCCAAAACTTCGTGTCGGATGATCGTCCCAAGAGATGCGCCTTGGTCGGGCTGCGCTGGAAAGTGGCGGTCGCGGTTAGTCCTTGTTAGGAAGTCTCAGATCGCTTGCGTGAAACTGAGAACTCACCTTGGCGTCTTGGAACTTCTGCTTTGGTCATGGCTTCGAAGTTGTCCGGGGCAAGTGAGAAACTGTATCGCGATCGTCGGGTGGAGCAGGCAACTTCCAAACAAGAGGTTTGGGGCGCCCAGATTTTGCGACGATCGGGTCACGGATCGGACTGTGAGTTTAGCTCAAATTCGTTGCTTGCGAAAATTCGCAAGTCGTTTGGTCTCTGAAGGGTCAAACTTGGAAGACAGAAAACGAAGGAAAAAATGATTCGCAATTTCGACTTAATAGCGAGTACCTGCCTGTTGCTGCAAGCGAGTGGTACTGTTGTTGGTAATGAAAGGATAGATGGGAGCTCGTAACGTCTTGGAGTCTGTGTAGACAGTAGTCGAGATGTGGATAAGGCGTGAGGTAAGTCTCAGCTCTCAAAGGCGAGAAGGAAGTCGACCGGCAGGTGTGCGCGAGTTCAGCTTCAGGAGGTCCGGACTTTGAGAGCCGGGCGCCAATGGTTACTCTGGACTAATGCGAAAGCGCTATTTTCGGACTGTCCATGATACTCTCCCATCGGCTGCTACGCAAGTTGCCGAGGTCAGCCACGTGGAATAGGCTTCATTGTATTTCCTGGAAGATGACGACGTCCTACACCTTTTCTCACGTTGACCACCAAAGACCTGGCTTAATCATATTTTCTGCTTGCGGAACGTACGCGCGATCTCAATGTTGGCGAGTAATTCGCCAGTAAATTCGGTGAATAAGCCGATTGTGTGAAGAGATGATGGGGTGAGTGCTATGCATGCAGCACAATCACTCTGAAGCCGCCTCGTAGCTGTTCAGTCTCAGGCTATAAGTCTTGAGGCCTCAAATGCGCAGCAACAGCCTTTTATAATGAGACTCGTAGACAATCTGACTCCGTCTGACTTGCGCAACCTTGACGGCTGAGGTGGTCTGTGGCATGATGAGCTCCAGCTCCTGTTGATGTGTCAAAGGCTACGCCCTTCCGCATGAGCCCAATCTGTTCGCGAGTGGAGGCTCGCGGAACAGTAAGGTCCAACGGCTTGGTGCTTGCTCATTGCTGAAGAAGCTTTGGAAGTCTTGGGAGACACGGCGTATTGGATTCATCGCTGGGGACTGGAGGCACATAATACCCAGTGAGCCGCGGAAGCAGAGACCCACATGACGCTTGAAGGGATTACGTCTGTAAAAGGAATAAGAACATTTGAAGCTTGATGGAAGGATGTCATCTGGGCTCTGAGACGCTCTGGTAGTTCTAGCAGTCGTTTGAAATATGATAGAAAGTAGGACTTGATGCTTTCGTCCCTTGCAAGGTGATGGGGTTGAAGAATAGTTCAAAGATAAAGCTTCATATTTCAGGAAAAACACATTCTTGAGAAATGCTGGGAGAAAGACAAAGAAATCCATCCGCTTTGCCATCCATGCTGTTCAAGTGCCGTGTGGAACAAAGGGCTTTGGTGGCCATGAGCTCAGCGCGAAGGTATTCGCGCACACTGTCAAGTAGACCATCACCGTTGAGCAAAGTAGGACCAAGCAACATCGTTTAGAACAAGCGAGCGTGTGCCAATTGAACACTGGCAAGCAGTTGTCTTTCTAATCGAATGCTCTAAGCTGTTGAAGGTGTTTGGAAGTCAGCCTCCGACGAAGTGGACAGCACGAACAACAGGTTGACAATGGGCGTCTATGCTCTGAGCGCTCGCTCGCTCTCTTGTTTCCAGCTTCAGAGAAGTAAGGCGCTAAGGGCCTGGAGAACGAGCAGTGCGTAGGAACAAATCTACCTTCTCTTGTAAGCTGTCAACCCTCAGGCCTCTATGACTGTTGAATTGGGGCTTCGAATCGTGTTGCAGTCCGGTTGCTAACCAGAGCTGCGATCTGCTAAAGGGCCCGCTGGATGATTTGTGCTGATGCCAAGATGTCTTTCGAAGGGACAACGGCCCTCGCCATTGCTTGGGCCATCAAGAGTACCGCCAGAATGCCGGAGAAGACTACTCCAAGCCAACCCTCATGTTCCCTTGAGACTTGGTACGTTCTGAAGATATCCACATATAGGGTCTGTGAGGGAAGAAAGCTCTTGCTGGCAGGCTCTACTTGGCATGTTCAAGGTCGAAAGTCCGGAGCCGAACGTCAGCCGCGTGAGCACCAAAGTCTTGCTGAGGTTCAATCTGCATCAGAGTGTGTAGTCGAGGCCATGAGATTGCCATCTCATGGCTAGACTCGAGCCCATGGCCAGACTCGAGCAGCTGGTATTGACGGACGATGACCGTCAGAGGAGGCAGACGAGAAGGCGAGGATATGTGAAACCACAAGAACTTGAAGCAGGCTGATGCTGGAAAGCGTATCAGCTAAAATGGTTGTAAACAGAGAAATAGACAATGAAAAACGCGAGGACGTCTCTGCTGGCGCGTATCGTCGGCCGTTGGGGTGCATGTTGACTTCAACATGCACCATAGAAAAGACACAGGACATGGCGGCGGCACCGCGTCGCGCGAAGGCAAGCTAGAAGCGCATTTCCGTAGATGAGGAACCAAAGACGCTGCTTGCATTTGTACTTGGGAGCACGGTAACAGCGACAAACTTCGGGGTGCAGGCATGGTCGCTTTCGCATGGACTGGTGACACGATGAAGGACCCAAGTACGGCAGAGGAAAAGAGAAGTCGAGGGGGATGAATGATGGGAGGAGGAGATGGGAAGAGAAGATGGGGAAAAGGACACGGTTCGCCATCGACGGTCTGAGTATTACTCGCCAAGTTCCAAAAGGCAGGGCGTGTGGTGCACACAACACTGCCCAAAGGCCGGGAATGTTGACAATTTGACAATCGTCCGGACCTGCACTCCCCTCTTGCCCATAGACCGTCGTAATCGGTCTCGACCTGATCAAAATTGGAATCACCGCCCTCCTCCTCCTCATCGGCTGGGTTGCAAGCCATGCGGACACGTTGGATTCCGTCGTTCATGGTGCCGACTTGCCGGCATTGACCCTAGTAATGATGTATTTTTCGTCTGCCATTGACAAGAACGACGCGTTGACCTCACCATCCATGGGCAGGCGCCTCCTCGACCGGAACAAACGCAAACCTTTTCTTGTTGAAGTCCAAACTCGAGTCCCTGTATTCTTGGACTTTCCCTCCATCTTGCTCTGACTCCTGCCCGTCCTCGTGATATTTATCCTCCTCCTTGGCGTCAAGAGCATCATGGAATTGGTCTTGCGTGAGCTCTTTGAGGTCCAAAATCCTGGCTTTGATCTTCTCCGAGCCATTGTACCAACCGCGGATCGGATGGCCGTCGGGATCGTCGCATGGGGTCTTCGTCTCTGCGTACTCGTTGCGATTCCCGTCATCAATGTCTCGGTGAAAATCGAGTAAGCCAGGATGGACCGCTTTCTAGATGAGACCACGCACGGTTGGAGTGTTGATGTCGAGAACTACCTGGAGGTCGGGCAAACCATCCGAGGTACCCCAAATCCACACGAAGTAGGAAACTAAAGGGGTCAGCAGTGGTTAGCCAAGTTGCAGAGCATGTAGCGGATGTCTCGTGTTTGGATTGCACACACCAGTAGCAATCTTGGGGATTCGCTTCGACGACAGGCAGTGGACGCGTAAAGTTACAGATGGATCGAACCGAGAGATAAACCATGCGTTGGCGATGTGTCCGGGAGAGAACCTGCGGCTGCGAGCGCGACAGGTACTTTCCTTTGCTGGCGAGCTGGCTTGTTCTCCACAAGGAACGGAGGAACAGTGTTGTGAAACGGGAGAGATGCAGCCCGAAGTCGCCAGACTCGTAGGTAGTGTATCGTTGGGTTGGTGTCGACGTGGAGGGCACCGTGGCGTGGCGTGGTGGTGGTGGTGGTGGGGTTTGTTGCCATGGCTTGCTCCGGTGTAGTGGTAACTTTGAGCAAAGCTCCCGTGCAAGTAACATCTGAACTTTTGAGTCGCCCCCACAGTCGAACAAGCATGCTTGCCTTGCATAAGGTAAGATCAAGCCTTTCACTACCTTACCCAATGTGAAAGTCATTGATGACCAAAGGGGTGGACTCGGTATCTGCGAGCGCAGCACGGACAGATACCCTTATCGCCTGCCTCAGGGACGTACCCACTAAATCCGATCGGTACCTACCGATTTCTCGGTGTGAGATCGGTAGGTACCGAATTTTTCAGTGGGTGATCCCCTGTAGGGTACGTACCGCGATACACTGTAGGTGTGTCCTTCGAATGGATTAGAGGAGCCGCCGTGAACATGAGAGAATCACAATGCACCTTGCAAGGCCCATTCTTATCAAGCATTGGCATCTAGCATATTCCAGCATGTGCTTCGTTCTGAGTCATTGATTGCCATTACTTCGTAACGGGTGCCGTGCGACTTGGAGGGGCGCCAACGCCGCCGTTTACATTGCCGTCGGCTGAGATTGGGCAGGCCTCTCTTGGGAAGAACACGCAGTAGGCAGCAGAGTACTCAAGGGCTCGATCGGATGCAATCCTCGGGTCGGAGTCGGTCGAAAAGCGAATGAAATGCCGAGGAACACCGCAGACCGGCCGTGGGGGCTCGAAATCCTTCTGCATGGATGGGTTCTCTGCCAGTCACCAGTCAAGCGGCCCGGATGGCGCAAGTCACGATGTGTGGATCAAATCTACTCCTCCGGGTTGCCAGTCCACCATTTCTGCCGCGTTTCATTGGTGAGCTGTTCGATTGTCTCAGAGTGGATCGCGCTTCCTTGGTCAAGGAGAGGTTGGCTACTCCTTGCGTCGTGGGACGCCCACACGCGTTCTTGTGCCGCCCGTTGTGACCAAGTCTCAGCGCACCCCCTTCGACTGCAGCCCATGCCGCTGAACGGCTGCCTCCGGGGGCTGCGCCGTCTTGCCGAAATCCGCAAGGAAAATCGGCGGGCCTTTGAATAGCCGTATCGGCCAGGGCCTCGTCATCAAGGTTGATGAGCTGGGCATCTTGGGTATTGTCCACGTCCATGACCTTCTTCATTGATTTCGCGGCATCCTTCCATACCTGCCTTCGATCTGCTTCCTTGTAGACATCGCTAGAACATTCCTCGAACATTCTGTGTTGCTGACGTCCTGTCAATTGGATTTCGGATGGCTCAACTTCGGTCTCGTCCGAGAGATAGCAGTACGAAAGCACGAGCTTCCAAAGCGGACCCAATTATGCCGAGCCATTGCGTGGGCAATCATGGCCTCCAGTTCAGTGGTTTTCGCCCCCAGTGGCCTGGGAATGGAGAGATCGGGCGCGATTCGAAACAGAAACTACACGGAGAGGTGGACCTTGCGCCTGGCCAGTTGAAGTTGCTGCTGTCTTCTCTCGTTCTCGAGAACCTCGTTGAACTTGACTCATGCTTCGTCGGCCGAAAGGGAAGCCCGAACAGGCACGGAGTTGTAGGAATTTCGATCTTGAAAAATCAGCACGTCGGACGCTGCAACAGGGGTCGTCGGGCGGATGTCGCGTTGTGATTGAATCGATCTCAGGTCAAGGATTCTATCGAGAAGTCGACTTGCTGGATAAATCGCGGTCGATGCTGGACGAAGTTGCCGCAACCAACCAGCCTCTGTTACCTGTTTGCTGATTGCCGCGACGCGAAAGAGATCGTGAAGATGTTTGGTGAAATTCTTCTCAGTCCCAACTTGGAAGGAACCTGCCTGCTTCAGGCCCGTGTCTGTGACTGGCCCTTATTGACAAGGCAAGTGCCTACCTTCCAGAACGTGAGGGAAGGAAAGAACAGCGGGCACTCCTTCTGTCTGATTTCCGACTCGTTGGCGAAAGATGTGGATGGCTGAGCAGGTCCGTTCAGTCATTCGGTGTGTGCCACGAGGCCCAATAGTTGCAACCGAGAATGGTGGCGAGGACTCTCGAGAGACGCACAAGAGCAAAAGAAATCGGCTGCATTCCTGATGCCGTGATCGACTTCATGACAGACTAGTCTTCTTCCGCCAAGTCTGCCTCAAAATTCGCGTCACCAGCTCCGAGCATCGTCTTCTTCCAATACCACCAACAGTATTCCGTCGTCGCCACAACCTTTGTCACCATGCTCGGTTAACTTCATTCCGAAGATATTATGCCGGCACCGTCGCCAACGGCCCTGCTTGCAGCAGTGGATTTCCGGACTTTCCGGACACTGCTAGCCGTTCACGAACGCCATTTCACCTCCTTCAATGCCCCAAATGCTCATGCGAACCCCGGACGTGACTGCACCAAATGGGGCTTACCGCCATGCCAAACCCTTCGTCCTCGTGGCCTCGGGTGGAAGTTGTGTTTGTACCAGACTGTTGTCACTCTGCCGACAAAAGCTATCCAAGAGCTGTTCCGTTCCGTGTCATAGAACTCCTTCCACGAGCTGGCTTTTTGATAGATTTTCTCGAAATCAGTACCCTTCGAGAGTGCCGTCCACTGAAACGTCTTTTCTTGGAATGATGCAGCAAAACATACTGGAATATTCTTGGCATTCATCTCGCCCTTCTCAGCTCAGTTGTCGTTTCTTCAAATTCGTGCATAACTGCCTGCTTGCGCTGGCCTATCGTCAACAGAAGCCCATGCGACTCACCAAATTGTTTGTATAAATGAGGAGTATCGCTTAGATATGTCGGCGTCAGTCTTTTCCACAGCCGGTTCTACCTCCCGCCCGCTTTGCCGCGCCCAAACAAGACATCCTGATCCTCTGCAAGATACTCTGGCGGACCTGAGGCTCCAAAGGCATTTCAGCCGGGGTCAGACGTCCCGATATTGATACCGAGGACTCATGCTTCTGTTCTTTTGCCATCCACTCGCCAATTGCAATGCCAAAGGATGATGCGGCTCAAGAGGTACTTGTCTCTTGGGGATGAGCATTCCTGGGGCTGCGAACGGGCCCCAAAGCCTGGAGCCTGGCGTGGGATGTGGTCAAATCTGCAGATATGTTGGTGTCTTTGCTGATACGCACTCAGGAGAATACTAAGTGAGGCGATGGCTTGCCGTTGTTATTGCTCGGTTCATGGCTCGATACACCTTCAACAGATTGATCATAAGCTTGACTTGTGCACGCCGAAGAGTGCATAACGCCTCATTTCGATTTCAGGGCAAACCTAACGATACACTCATTGCGAACTTTGCTTCCTCCTTTCCTTGTATACAAGTGTTGGAGCCCCCAGACTGCTAATTATAAACTTCAACGTACGGTCTTACACAGCCGTGGTTTCTTCCCTTTCTTCGAAACTAGCATGTACCTCATGCTCTATCAGAAGGAAGCGGGCTGCGTGAGACTCCTCTGAACCTGCACCTAAGCCTCGTCTTCCTCATCCATCTCTCCCTCCTCGTTCTCATCCTCCTCTCCCTCATTCTCAGCCTTCCCTCTCACGCCCGTTTTCTTTTTAGACCCACATCCTGTGGTCGAACGATGTCTCTGCGGTATTTGTAAGCTGGGTTCCTTCTCGGTAAGCCGCGGAGACAAAGTGGCACGTTTCGTACCTTCACCGCGTCTTTCCGAGAAAATCGCTTGTCGCAGCTCTGACATGGAATCCCTCCGGTTGATGAGCGCGAGCGCAAGTGCGTGTTTTGATGCCGATTTAGATCATAGTTTCTTGTGAAGGCTTTAGAGCACTGGGGACAAACGTGAAGGCGTGATTTGGGTATGCGTTGGGTGCTTTGCGAAGATGTATTGGAACGGTTATTTTGAAGCTGGGTCTGAAGCTGGGTCTGAAGCTGGGTCGGAGCCTCGGTTGAGGATGCCTGAGATGGGCCGATGGTCTGGCTGGAGTTCGGGGGTCCTGCTGAAGCGGTAACTGACATGGCCGATGCCTCGGGTTGCGCAGCCGTCTGAGTATTTCTATGACCCCGTGGTGAAGAGATGTCACTGCAGCGGAGAATGTCGTTACTCAAGATTAGGGACCCCTGGGGCTGGCCAGCCGTACGATTGTTGGGACGAGCCTGCGGTAAAGACGTGCTCCCATAGCCGAGATTGTCAGTATTCGAGGTTCGCGACGTCTGTTGAGGATGATTGAGCGACTCAGATCTCCTGTTCCCCGGCGGATGTGTCTCCTGAACAGCCGAATGATCATTCCCATTAGAGGGTGCTGACCCCTGGGGTTGCGCAGCCGTCTGAGTATGTCTTTGGTCCCGTGGCGGGAAGATGTCCCTATAGCCGCGGTAGTCGCCACTGAGGTCTAGGGACGCCTGGGGCTGCCTAGCCGAATGGCCATTCTGATTAGAGGGTGCTGATGGCTGTTGCGGCTGACCGAGTGATGCAGACCCTATCCCCCCCTAGGGATGAGGTGTCGTGGTCATTTCCCAGTTGGCTGTGGGTGGTGGCTGCACAGGCGCCTGATTGACATTCGCAAGGTGAGGAGTATCACTGGCGAGGGACAAAGTTCGCGGCGCGGTGGCATTTGGAGACGAACGGGAGCGCTTTGGGGGAGAGGACCCATTGCCACTGCCTTCTGACTCGTGTTGCTTTCTGAGAATCTTCGTCATATTTGTGTGTGGTTGACAAATACCCCTGCCCGATTTTGTGATGAATTGTGAGATGCTAAGTAATGGAAAAGCATTCAACGCCTGGAAAGATTTTGACAACTTATACCGGAGTGCGACGCTCCAAAGGTGATGGGTGAAGGTTCGTCTGAGATTGACCCGGAAGGTTCTTGAGACATGTCCCAGCCTGTCGCCGCGTCTTGTCCTTGCCAATGGCCTCATACGTCAAGGTGTGACATGGTTGCCTTGCACCCTGTCTTTGCACAAAATGAGAGGGGAAGAAATGGGAGGCCAATCGTGTCGCTGCTACGATGATTCCGAGAATGACAGGGTGTGGCAAGCTTTCGCCGTTCCTTGGGGAACCCAAAGTTTGCCCGTCCGTCAAGGTGAAACCTTGATTGGTCTCAGGACCCCTAAAAGGTGGCACGTATTGGATTGCCCAAGGCGGGAAGGGTGTGCCTGAACGTGCTGGCGGGAGCAAGTAGATTTCGGTGAGTGCGGCAGTCAACAAGGTGTGGCTGCAGGTGGTAACCTGCTGCGCAAAAAGTATCGAGGTAGGAGGGAAAAGAGAGGTGGAGAACGCGACGCCTCCGCGGACCGGCCCGACCCGCGCTCGCAATGGTGGTGGCTGGAAGCTCAGACCGACTCGTCCGGGGACATGCATCCACCTTGTCCGACCTGAGCACGACCTTTGCCCCGGCTGATATGGCTTCGGATGGCACACCTTGGGTCCCTTGGGGGTTGAGACTGTTTGAACCAGGCTGCATGGTGCAGGCGGTGCACGAAGGCTGAAAAGGTACTCTGGATGGAGGTGTCGGTGGAATGTGACTGTGACAGCGCATGCGCAGTGACCGAGGCACCTTTGCGTCTCCTGTCTGTCAGCGGGGAGTCAATCAGAGGTCGTGGTGTGGGATCCCGGTGTGGGTAGCTGACGTTCAGCTACCCACTGTCTTCTACGTACGGTAGCGGAGTGCTCACTACCCACAGGGAATGCGCCACTGGGAGCAGGCAGGGGAGGTGCTCCTTCCTCCTGTCCGGGTGTTTCCCATCGGTGCGGGCAGTCTTTTTGAGGCCGCTGATTCGGAGTTTCATCTTCCCAAACACTTGCACGAAAGAGCACGCGCTGGCCGAACAGCAAGTACCACAAAATTGAATTGCCCTGTGAAGCCAGTTGCTGCCTTGGAGAACTGTCCATCTTGAACCAAAGAGAAACGTGATCTACCTTACGTAGGTAGCCACACTCCCCCATCAAAGCCAAGCAGTCGCGGCTTTCCTGGCGGCCCCCGATGGATGGTCACTCTTCCGCAAGCCGGTGATCGGTGGTGCAACAAACGACTGCTCAACCTGCTACGTGCACCGTATCTCCAGGTTCGATCTGGAGACGTCTCCAAATCCAGGAAAAAATTCCCGACGGTGCGCATCCCCAAGGAGGATCGGGAGCGCAAGGCAACGACTGAATCGGTGGTCTGGCAGTGACTGAGTCTGGCATTGGATGGATGGTAGCAATTCCACCTACCAAGGTCCCCATAGGTACCTTACAGGGGACGGTCCACTGGAGCAAGTTGGTACCTACCGATTCTACACCGAAAAATCGGGAGGTATCAATACAACTCCGCCAACGCTACAGGGGACAGTCCGCTGAAGTAAGTTGGTACCTACCGATTCCACGCCGGAAGATCGGTAGGTATCGATGCTGGCCCACTAAGTAGTAGGAACACGACAAAGACAACGGAATGTCGAAAACGACCTCTTTGGGTTGCTGTCATTTTTGAGCACCTGGATTTCTTTGCAAAATACTGGAGTCCGAAGCATTTCCGTTGACAAGAAGGATCACTTTCGAAGCAATGTAAAGTGACAATCAGCTTGATCCAAACGTTGACACAGTGGTGTCCAGGGTCCCAAAGACTCGACCTGCACTAGCCAAGATGGTGAGAAGGGTGAAGATCTGTCTAGAGATACTCGATTGTATGTTTGAAGGGCTCCTGTGGCAGTCTAGGTCTCGCAAGAGTGATGTAGGATATGACAATCGACGCCCAAATTCTGCTAGCTTCTTTCTTCCATGTTCTCTCAGTCCCCAGGTAACCGCGTGAATGCCTCAGAACTATCGTAACATATGAATGCGCAAACAATGTAGTGGAAACTCGAACTACCAGACATGGTGTGCCTTGAAGCGGAGGTATGGTCCCCAAACGGTGATGTGTCGCAGGACCGGCCGATGTCGAGACCCGTGCAACGAAGAGATGGGAAATCCGGAGTTGGCCAGCATGCTGTTGTCTACTTGTACGAGCAGATAGGGTCCCGACCGATCGATGTTCGACAAATGATACAAGTTGACTTGATTTCCATATGGAGTTCGTCAAAGCATACTTTGCACGCGACATGGCCTGCTCGCGAGAGAGTCAGCTTGGTCCATCAAAGGCAATCATGGCCAGTTTCCCTTACCACAAGTGAACACCACCATCTCGTTGCCGGCGCCTGAGCTCAAGCAAATGGGACACGGCTCAAAGAAAACCCTTAGAATGTGTTGGCTCGTGTCGCAGCAGCGGGCGGAGACCGATACGCAGGCTTCGCAAGCTTTCTTGACACGGCATATTAGTAAAGTCAAAGGAGCAGTGTGAGCAAAACGTACATGCTTGCAGTCGGCGAACAGATACCGGAACTGGGGGTTATCGCACTTGCAGCATCGGGACCTGAGAAGCTCGCCATGTGACTGCAGCCATTCGGCCAGTTGGTTATGCAAGTCGACAGCATGCACCAGGGACGAGCGTATCTTGCTGGTGGTCGTGGTGATGTTACGTTGAAGCAACGTGACCTTGCGCAGGACATTGTCGTGCGCGCGATGGTATTCATCAATCTGCCCTGCGAGCTTCTTCGAGCAACCCTTGGAATTGGACGCAGTGGCCTCGAGTTTCTCATGGCCGGCATCGGAAACACTCTCCCGCGGGCGCTTGGTTGGGCGACAATCATCCATGACCGTTGTGGCTCGGTTTTGTCGGGACAGAAGATGTCGATACCGTGGATGCGATCGGCGATATTGACGGTCTCGAGGGCCAGCGATCGGTCGAGGGGATACCGAGCGGTAGAATAACCGCTGACCAAGGAGGCTGAAAGAGGTTGGGATGCAAACCGGTTTGTGGGAGGAGGAGGAGAAAAGAAGTTGTTAATAGCGAGGTGCAAAACGAGTTTGGCTGGATCGTTCTTGCAGACAGTCGAGCTCCTGCTGCGAAATTTTCTGGAGCGGCTGCCCAAGAAAACCTTCGAAGTCAAAAGCCGAAGCAACGGAAGTGGCAGGTGGGTGGTTGCCCGACTGCGGTGACGATGCTTGCCGTTTTGGGCGGCACACTTGCTTTAAGATTATCGAGAATGAGTGCACCTGGGTTGTGCCTGCCCGAACCTCCTGAGACCCTTCTTCAGCCAGCAACCACTGTGAACCGCAGGGAAAGCGCCCTTCTCCGTTGCACGGGCTCCCCCCCATGACGTGCCCGTGATGAAGCAGAACCCCGATGCCAGACGGCCACATTCAATTGCATTTGTATGGGCGGGCGACCGAAGCATTTGGCGGAAAGGATGCGATGGTTCTCTCCGAGACGAGTCATGCAGTCAGGCAAGTGAAGAACCAGAAGTACTTAGAGGGCAGTCAGATGTGTTGCAATGGAGGATCCAGTCATGTGGTTGAAGTGGCGAAGAATGAAGTTCGTACCTCCCGCTTTCACAGCCAGAAATCGGTAGTTATTACGGGACCGGTATGCGGCATGGCATTGCTCAATCGGGGACATCCGACATACATCCCGATTTACAGCGGTGAAATCGGGAGGTACCTTCTGTAAATACAGTGGAAATCTCCCGATTCTTAGCAGTGAATCGGGAAGAAGGACATTGCTGACGCCTTCCAGGTTCATGGGAAACGTCCCAGCACGACACGGAACTGCAGGAAGTGTAAGGTGGGTGGCGAACGCTTGCTAACAGTTCCCAGGAAGTCAGGCCGACTGCTTGCTGGAACCTTTTGGTACCTCCCGATCCTGCACCCAAAAATCGGTAGATACCTTAGGTACCTCCCGATCCTACACCGAAAAATAGGGAGATTTACATCTTACCGACCCGCTCCGAACCTTGCAGTCTTTGGCCCGATTATTGATGCTGCACCCAGCCCTTCCTCACGTCCCATCGTCACCCAATAGGCTTTTTTTTAAACAAACGGGCCCCTCGGTTCAGCTGTTCTCTTCGTAGCACGTCGAGTCACGACTCCCCCAAAAGGCCACTGAGAACTTGGTCGCCACGCATGCTGGACCATGACACCGTTGACCACCAGAGTCATGCCTTGCCGCCTGCGGCCCGCCACAGCATGCCTTGATCTCTAGCATACTCAGGAAAATGTGGGCAGCTGCACAGCAACCCGCTTTCTGAAGGTCTGGAAGCCCGCCGCCTTGATCGTTCCGCTAGGGAGAGGTAGGAAAGTCTTTGTTTGTGCCGGCTGCGGCCAGCGGCTGGAACCCGTTCGAGAAGGAAGACGTGGGAGTAGGCGCCATGGGAGATGGACAAAGTGCTTGCTGCGAGATTTTCCGAGACAGTAGGCTTGTGCTTGGAAGGCTTTTTACATATTGCAGGCCTTGTCAGCTGGGCTGGTGGGAAGAACCTGGTTTGGCAGGCAACTTGGAAAGCCCTGTTCAGTGTTGTGCGAGACTCGTGAAAACCGTTCGATGAATGCAAATTCGGGCAGCAGAGTTTGCTATTAAGCATTCGCCTTGCGACGTGCCGCTGGCAGCCATCAGACAGCCTCCAATGTATGAAGCCTCTGGCTGGATCAGGGAGAGGTGCGCTCATCGCCCGAGGGCCGCGGGGCAAGAGCGGGCTCACTGGAAGCAACCCGGACAGCTAGATCAGGGGCTTGGGAAGCAAACGAAGGAGTGGACACGACGGTGTATCTAGATGAACGGACCTTGGGATGAGCACCGGCTAGCAAAACTAATTCAACTTCCATGTGCGAGGCTGCTGTGATGGGTGCCACGATTGCACCCAAGACAGCGAGGGATGGGCGGAACGAATGAAGCCTTCACCATGCCCATGTGCAGCCTTCCTGCAATTGCGCCCGGCCTCCTTGATGTCGAACTTTGCACTTTTTCTGCCGATGCCACGGATCCAAACGCAACGGCGGCGCGAATTCATGGGCCTAGATCGATCTGAGCTCCAGTTGGTTGGACGTCTTGCATCTGCAGCCGAGTTTGGTCTGGCCAGCGAGTTCTTCTATCATGGCCTTCAGAGAGCATTCCCACTTGGCGGGAAAGGTATCTGGAATAGCATACGCCAATAATCCATCGGGTTTGTGAGTAGCTCTAGCTGGATCTGTACGCAAAGCCACCCATGTTGTGCGTTGACCGACGCCGCAAACAATGCTGTTTTGCTTTCCTTGGCAAACAGGGCTGCCGTTCGGGCTAAACGGTTCGGCGTGGTGGATCCATATGGGCTCGCAGGTGCAATGCCAGGGACTCTGTCTTGACCGAGACGCTGCTTGTCGGAACACCGTGCCTGCGCTGACGAACCTGCGGCCGTGCATGCAGTGCCAGGCGATTTGAACATTATCGGCAGTGATGCCATAGTTTGCGAATTGGGACTCGTAAGCTTTCCGTCGGGATGATCGCGCGGGGTTCTGTGGCGGGAGTGCGGCGACGAGGACGCGCCAAGAATCGGTCGTGACGGTGGAAGGGATGGATGGACGAGGTAATAGCCGACAAAATGCGCTGGAAAGAATCGCGGACCATCTGTTGCGAACTGAGGTTAGTTGATGCTGTCTTTCGTCTGGGGCTTGGAGAGCAAGCCAAGGAAGTCATACGGACCTTTGGGATACTCAGAACGAGATCATCGTCAAGATGAACCTTGGCCGGGTGGTTTTGTGGACCCATGATGCGATCAAGACAATCGCAGATTCAAGAACAGCACTTGGACATGCACATCAACGACGTTATTCAGACCAGGCAGCACTAATGCAGCCCCAAGGGAGCTCTCGGGCCACGGGGCTGCTGAAGACCACGGTTGGTCCTGTTTTTGCCGGTTTGGACGACGGCGCGGTCTGGTGCGTCGCCAGTCCATGCTCTTGGCGGTGTGACGAAAACTTGACTTGGGATGACTGAGGAATTGACAGGGGGAATGTTGATTCGGGTGCTCGCAGCTCGGTGGGTACTGCCTGGCGCTTGCAATCCATCCAGGTATCCGCAAGGCACCCGGCTCTGGACGTGTCAGTCGGGTTGTGGATCTATCTGAAGCGAAGTAAGGTGCATGCGCTCGTTCAACCGGTGACCGTCGACAGAGCCGCTAAATTGAGAAGCTTTCGCTCGATGGTCTCACCGAGAGACGGCCTCTTTCGCTGTTTTCGTCAGCGTCGCCTGAGGTCAGGTTGGCATCGCGAGGTGCCGACGGTGTCAAAGTCCGAGTGCACGCCTAACCCAGTACGTACCCAACGGGGACCAACCGCCAAAAGGCTACCTCCCGATTTCTTGGTGCGAAATCGGGAGGTATCCACTGCACCATCGCTGGACTCACAGAGGGTACCTCCCGATTTTAGCGCTAAAATCGGGAGGTATCTTTCCATTTGTAGGGGTCCAGTGGATGGATGCCTGGGCTCCCAACTGTAGAGGGAATGCAGCAGCAGGAAATGCTTCCGGTCCTGTCCCTAGAGCAGATTTCCATCATCCGAATTTGTCGCGATCCTACAAGATTTTGAATCCAGTCCACACTCGTGTATAGTGCGCTCTCTCGTAGTACTCTTGCATACCTACATGCTGGAATCCAGGTAACCTTACGTCAGGAGTCTGGGACTGTTGGTTCTGCTTGCTCACAAGCCAATAAGCAGCGCCCAGTGACATTTCCCCCAAACCTTGCTCAGGTTCAGGCTAAGCAACATCTGCTAAATTGATTGTAGGCGGCAAATAAAAACCTGCAGACAGAGGTGCGCGCCTGTGAACAAGACGATTTGCAAGGCCGGAAAGCTTATTCATTCGTCTTGTTCAATCACATTCGACATTTTCCAGACAAAGCCAATCCCCAGGGCGCAATAACATCATCAAGGCAGTTTAATTAGGCAACTTATCGCTTCCAAGAACACGCAGTGTACCTGAAGTGCCAAAAGTGATGCACGCCCAGCCAGGGACGTGCCTATTCGGGGCTTTAGTGGGTAGTGCACTACCTACAGCCTGTGGGTAGCTAAAAGTCAGCTACCCAGACTGGGATCCCACGCCGCCCATTAGCCTGTTCGTCACTCGATGCAAGAAGCAATCCAGACCAGCAGACCCACGAGAGGCAATATGCGATTAGCAACAAGGTCATTCACAAATTAGGCAAGATGCCAAGTGCCTTTCAATAGAGAGAAGGATATTCTCGTTTAGTAGCTAATCTACGTGCGCACCAACTCCGAAGGGCAGTAGTGCCGCTGACTGCATCATGTTTAACCAACTGCCCTCCCTTTCAGTGATGGATGGTACATACCGATTTCCAGCCGCGAAATCGGTATGTATCTCGGTGCCCACCGCAGTACACCATTGATTAGGTAATGGTACCTACCAATTGTCAGGCCTGAAATCGGGATGTACCCTCTTACCCCACCGCGCCGATTGGGTTGGCACCAAGTGGCCCTGCGTCACCCACGCGACCCCTCTGGAGCAGCGCCAACCGCCAGGTCCGTTTTGAGATTGAGTGCACCATTCTCCAAAACCACTGGTTGACATTGCCGTAACTTTGGACTTACAAGCCTCATGCAGACGCGATTGGCCTTGGCGGCTAGGACAGTCGCTTGCGCATGTTGTGGTAGTCCTGAGGGAAGGTCTTGTGGGCTTGTGGCGATTGATGGTGATGGAGACCCGCCCATCCGCCAGCCGGATGCTGCACCACGGCAGTCGCTTCAATCCTCGTGTCCTGAACTCTGCACGTAGCATCAAAACAAAGCAATCGAGCCTTTGATTCATCCAAACATGCGGTGGCAGACCAAATGTACGACCGTCATGTGTTGAACAGTGGCACCTGCGAGGTCTCGGACGATTTGGGCATTCTGGTTGGCCATGCTTGGAGAAGATGCACGTCGGCAAAAAAGGTGTTACTCGACCATTCACCATCGTGGGGGACCATCAAGCTACTGAATGCCCGTCTCGATAGGTGAGCTTCAATTTTGGATTCCATGAACTCGAACGTTTGCCGCTGCCGTTCTTCCTAGTGTTTCTCTCCAAAAAAACATGCGTGGTTGTGACGATGTGCGGCAGGGTCCCCAAGGATGTCCGCACAGACCACTACCCGACCCCCGACTTGGTGTGCGTGTCTGTCGGGCCACATCATGTTGAGGAAGTTTCGAGCCCACCCAGTAGGGGTTTTCACAGTAGGGGAAAAAGCAGTAAAAGCACCTCGGTCAGTGCCCAGTCCAGTAGCTTCGCAGTATACGTACCCAAGGGTCCGGAATAACTGCCCGCGCCGACCTCGACTCGCCCATTGTGGCTGTCAGCCTCGTTGACGATGGCTTCGTTGCCAGCAAGGTCGACAGCCTCGCCCGCGTGACTCACGCAGTGATGGCTTCACAAGGTCTTCAGCCACGGAAAAGCTTGTCTTGGCCACGTACTTAAGACGCCGCTGCTCGCCAAGCCTCGAGCCCATCCCTCATCCCACAAGCAAACCACCCAGATTCCTGCAACTTCACGATGTGTTCCATCCTGCCTGATCCATGGGGCCTCATGCCGCAGGGCTTTGCCCGAGGCACGCCCCAAGAGGTGTATGTGAGAGTCGGAAGATGGATCGAAAAGTCATAGAAAGTCTGCTGTAGCAATTGAGTCCAGTCAAAGTCGTGAAGTTGTTGTCGAAGTGACGTTGAAAGTGATGAGATTGTTGACGATGGCGCACCTTAGCGCGCGTGGGGGAAATGGGGCCGAAGAGATGGCGATCTGCGGGAGATCACGTGACCAGTAGGCCGTTAGCTGAAGGGGGAAGTCGGAGGTCGTTGCAGTACAGGTTCCAGGTAGAAATCACAGTAGCTGGCCAGAGGCCGTCGGGCCACATCATTGGATGCCAACTTCTCACTGGGCCGTCCGTTCAGATTGACCAAATCAAAGCACCAATCCAGTGCTGAAGTCCATGCTAGTAATAATCTGGCAAATCGACAGGCACAATCACCTTTCCAACATAAATGATGGCGAGACGTAACCAAGAAGCTGTGGTGCAGTTTTCGATGCTGTCTTCCTGGCTTTTTGGGTCGAGATAGCGGACGGAAAGAATGTGTGCGGTGGCAAGCAGAGCGATCGGGAGCTGGAATCACAATGGAGACTGGTGAAGCGACGGCAGCCGAGCATTGGGAGACTGAAGGTATGACAGCGATTGAGAGTCGTGCCGCACAAGTCACGGAGCTGTCGTTCTGTGATTCTTCATGTTTCATAAGCTCGTTAAGGCTTCGATCAGGTGAGGTTTGCAGTCGAGATCGAAGTTGATTTTGACCGTGCGACATGCGAAGTTGTGTGCTCGGAGAATTGGGCGGTTCTGACACGATACAGATCAAGCGGGGCAGAACATCGCCGGCGGTCTGTCGACGGCGGGCTCGGCCATAAAAGGGCAAGGTGGGGATATCGGACTGTGACGGCAATGATGAGAGATTGGCTGTCGGGTTCAGTCGAATACTCCGCTTGCTCAGAGTTGCGAGCCATGGAGGTGAGACCTTATCGCCTCTGGACACGTTGTGATGTGCGCAAAACGCTTTCGCAACACTCCGTACCAGGGGTGTGGGATCGTGCCGTGAGAAGCTGCAAATTTCCATCGACCCACACTCCATGTACCCTACGAGAAGCCTCAAGTCGCACAGTTGCCATTGTCGTTGTGATATTGCTACCTCCCGATTCCAGGGCTGAAATCGGGATATTTCCCCTGAGTACGGCGACAGTACAGTAGATACCTCCCGATTTTAGCGCTAAAATCGGTAGGTATCTTCTGTGGGTGCAGCTCGGGCGTCAGTGCAGCGGATACCTCCCGATATTTGGCACTCAAAGTGGGGAAGCCATTTCTTCAGAATGCAATGCTCAAGTGTCCATCAGGGTTTGAACATTGGTTCGGTGGAGAGCTGAATGACTGGCGACATGCAACTGTATACCTCAAGAAAGGGACTCGTGGCGACGACATGGTCGGCGGAAGGACGCGTGCCAAGATAGCGGACGCGTGGATCATGACTGACCCCTCAACGGTGACCTTGCGAGCGGCCCACTGGCCAGAGCGAGCCTCCAAAGCTTGCTTGGAGCCCCAGAATAAACGCACGAGGAACCACGGAAACGCCTGTAGTCAAATTCTTCAAAGTCAGACACGGGATCAGGCAGAGATGCAGACATTTCGGAGAATAGTTCAGGCGGGGCGATAGTCTGTCGTCCTCGTTGTGTTTGCGCACGGCACTGTGTTGCAGTGACACCAGCAATGGCTGCAGTGGATGCTTGTGTCTGGTGCGGGGCGCGGTGCACAACTGGTTTAGGGGAGGGTAGGTGACACTTGGGATTGTTGGTGCCTACCGGTCAGCAAAGATCTGGTGGTGCCATCAGGCAGTCGGTCAATCGACCAGCGAAGTGCACTCGACAAGGTAGGTTCCACTGGTCCAACCTACCGATTTCTAGCTGCGGAATCGGGAGGTATCGGCTTCAATCACCGGCGTTGGCCACGAAGCCTTTCCCATCTCCCAAACTATGGGAACATAGCTGCCCGCAGTCGACCGACCTGCCTAAAGTAAACGATGGTCGTCAGATTAAGCAGCCTGCGGAGGACCATCGGCACTTGCAGATCCCTGCGCCGATCGGGTCGAGGCGTGGAACGCAAAGGGTCTCTGACCCACCGGTTGGCAACGGTGCACTGCGTGGCTGTGAATCGACGGGACCCCAAGTCCCGCCCCACTTCTTCAAAATGTACCACATTTGTGGTACATTTTGCTGCTGATTATATAAGGCAGGCAGGCAACTGCAGGCAACGACGTCACTGGTGGATTGGAGCATCCTCAAGGGACCCACACCCCAGCACCTCCTGCACCACCTCGCGGGCCAGCAAGGTCGCCCGGCTGACCGCTGCCTCCACACCAAAAGAACAAGCACAAGTCCGCGAGCCCTTCTTGGCCCTCCGCTGGTGCTACGATTGGGAGCCCACCCACTTGGCGGGACGGAAGTGAGGCTCTGTGGATGGCAGGTTCCTGCCAAGTGCTGCTGCACTGAGGGCTTCCAGCGTCGGCTTTGGAACAGTGCAGGGTGGCATTCATGTCGGCATGTCCGAATGGTCCAGTGCGGTTGGTGCGTGCCTACCCGAGCTCCCAACTTTTGCGCTAAAATCGGGAGGTACCTTCTGCAGATACAGTGATGGTGTAGGTACCTCCCCGTTTGTGGGGGTGCAATCGGGAGGAAGGATTTTCCTCCAACCCGAATCAACGGTTTCCATCGTCGACGACACTTCCATCGCCTCCTGCAATTGATTCGTTCATCAGGAGGCAGCAGTACTCAATGCAGTCTTTCATCATGTAGGCCGCAGCCACTACTACCCTTTGGATGTTGCAACGAGATTCTGACGTGCACTAGTTGAAGCACTTTGCCCCTCCGAATAACGATCGCTGCGAACAAAGAACACAAGACCCAGATACCATGACGACCAAACTTGCAACAATCGTGTCCGCCAACACAAGATCGATCGCGAATTCGGTCATACGGATGCGATTCTAGAGAACACCGCGCAACATGCAGTCGAATAGCTATACAAGCCACCCGCGGTCGCCCAAGAACGCAACCGTGGAACGGCACGTCCCAGATTTCCATTGTCGGTCCGCTTCAGGCCTTGCCATCCGACTCGGAACACATCAAGTACTGGGCTAAATTTTCAAAGAGTTGCCCGTTTCTTCGCGGTTTGCCCGCTGCCCTGTTGCCATCAAGATCCCAACACCCGCGATGACCTCCTCATTCAAATGCCCGATTCGACCATTCAAACAACCACGCCACGACAGAATCAACGTCTCGCAAGGAAGAGATTGCTTATGAGCACGTCGAGCACATACACCCTACAGGCCTTGACATCTCGCTTTTTGGAGCTCTGCCTGGAGGCTACAATCGTGTTTGCACCAAACAAGCTGCCGCTGAAACCTTCGACACCGCGTCAAGTCCGAAGATGAAGCAGCATCGCGGTTGCATCAAGCGAAAGTACGGAGCAGGCAATCTTCGGCCCGGTTGACGAAAAAGTCTTTGGGTACAGCTGCTCCATCTTGACCAAAATGCGCCATGAGGGAACAACATGTCGGTTTTGTGCGTGAGGTATTGAGGTATTTCCGGCCATTACAGGCGCATCTCCGAACGCTTAAAGCTTCCCGTTTTGACCTGCGGAGGAGCAAACCCGCCCCCCATCGATCAGGCTGATCATCGAGGACTGTCGCATTCAGGGAAGCTATAGCCTCGGCAAGTTACCGTTTTTGAGGCATTGCCATTCTTGCCGATGTACCTCAAACAAGCATGGTAGCCTGCTAATCGGTCTTGCCTTGGGCAAGCAGAGCCGCGGGAGAGGATAACTATTCAATCAGTCGATGCGAGATTGCGCGCCCAAACGCAGAGCACGGGACGGACCACCACGAACCAGATCAAAGTTGAACGACGTCGGCAGCGAGTACCATTCGACGCAAGAACCTTCGTGCCCCAGTGCGAAAATGGTGGTCTTTTCCGCGGGATCTGCAATACAAATATCTTGTGGATGGTCAATCCCCCGCGTCGTTGTCGTCGTTGCCTCGGGCGACGATCACTGGCAAACATCAATGAATCAGTTGGATTTCCAGCTGCCCGGGCAAGCTACCCGGATTGATCGAGGCGTTTCGGTTTGCGATTTGCAGAGAAGACTGGGGAAAAGGTGAAACGAACGATAGGCGGTTGAAGCTCAATATGTGAATTTGCTGGACGGCGGAGGAGATGTACCCAGGTTTCGAGGGTAGATTGAACGCGCGGTTCGATGTCGGATTCCTCAAGAAGCCTGATAGTGGCGTGCCAGTGAGATGGAGCAACAAAACTTACTGTTTTGTGGTGATGGTGGTGATAGGTGTCTGCAGCGACCGAGATGCCCGAGACGTTTGCGGCATGGGAGGCCGTGTTGGTCGCCGTATGAATCCTAGATGCTCTGGTGGGGGACTGACACTTGGAGTGTCCGCTACAGGGGTGATGTCCTTGACCCGACGGACGGTAGCCCAGACAATGCCGAACGAGCGCCTTGATTGGCTTGCAAGACGAGAGGCTCTAGGTGTCAGGGCTTTTGCAGGGGCTGTGCAATTCGCCGCTGGAGATGATGTGGCGGCATTGGTTGGCGATCGGCAGCACTCATTGACCTCCTGTATGACTTTGTCTGTCTGCAGGGAAGCTGGTCAACACTGTGACGGGAACCTCTAGTAGTCGCCTCTTCCCACCTTGCACCCGAGATGGTACAACGTGCTTTCGTTGTATTTGACTGTGACGGCTGCGAATAAATGTGGTGTTGATTCCGTTGTAGGCGGCATTGTGATGGTGTTGGCGATGATCACGGCAAAGGCCTTCCAGGTACGACGTGGGCGAGGAGGAAAGGGGTGATCGGGGTGGGAGGACCAGCCAATGAAAGAAACAAGAAAGCAAGAGAGCATTTGGATCTCAGCCAGCCCCCCTTGCCATTGACTGACGCCTCCGAGAGACGGTTGTGGTGCAGATTCCCATATCTTGTGTCTTTCTCTCTTAGTCGTATCACATCGACCTTTGTTACAAAGAAGATGGAGGTCGGTTCGGAAATCCAACTCCTTTGTTTTCCTGTCCTTTACATCGGTCAACGCCACACAACCATCCATCTCAGTTACAGCCAGACCGAAGACCCCACCATGGACAAGGGACGACATGCCTTGAGACATCATCTTTAGCTAACCAACTGCCTCACCTGCTTCTCCTTCCGTTCACACTATTTCCTAACTGGGCCACGAAAGCCTGGAGTATGATTGCAAGGCCACCGACAGCCACAGGCGCATTCCACGATCAACCAGGCGTCCCAGCATACCAACAGCTTGTCGATGTTACGCTCATCTCGGTCGTATCACCTCAGCCGATATCTGCCATCTTTGCGTCCTCGCCCTCCTGATGGCCCTCGTTCGGTCGCAGCGACAAAAGCTCATGTGGACAGCCGGCCCTACTGCCGAAAACCATGGAGTTTCCGGGTACGCACGAAATTTGAACCAGAATCAGCCCCGGCCGTGCAAGACTAACTTCCAAACAGGTTCGCTTCCTTCTTGGATATGTCACACGACGTGCACCTCCATGTACACGCGACAAATATCCCCGCCCGCCACGTCCTATGACAGGCTTGCTGATTCCTCACAGACCCCCCGAGCCCATACGTGCATCATGGTTCTCGCAATTGGGAAGATAATCGACCTCTAAGTAATGGTAACTTCAGATCTGGTTTATGCTGCTCTCGGAAGTCCTGGAAGACCCGGAATGTTGTCGGTACTCAAATCAAACGAGCAGGTGCAAACTGTCTTTTTGCGCGAAAGAGGTAGCAATTCAAGGATCAGCTCCGGGTTGGAGACAATATATGATCTTGACAGCGACCCAGAGCTGCCACGATGGACTTGTTCGTCGCAATACAGAGGAGCGCGCCGAACTTGACTGTCTGGTCTTCTTCATCTATTGATGATTGCGCAACACCGACAGACTGCACCGTCAGGGCATGAATGACACGATGGACACACCACGGGCGGCCCAGCTCGTTCTTGCAGCGAGTGATGATGGACACATGAAGCAGCACCCGAGCCGTGCCCCCCGCTGCATCTCACCTAGCTACACAGTACTGACCCGACCTATATGGCAGATATTGTCCATTCTAGTACGCTTGTAAGCTAGTCCGTGGTCCCGCAGCACCTGTTCTGGACTGTGTAACTTGTACAGATGCCGAGACATTCGATCTGCACGGCAGAACAAATAGATATGGACAGGAACAACGGGGGAAGAACACCGGGTGCAAGTCACCGAAGCCACGGCATGGTCCTAGGATGAGCGTGGTTGACATCTGCGATATTAATGATGAGTACACCTGCGAAACAACCGTAGCTGCGCATCCCTGTTCTAAAGAGGTGGAAATCGCGATCATGATAGCCTAGTGCGCCTCCGGTCGAGAGCAGGTTTCTTGCGGAGGGAAGACATCTTTTTGCCCCCCCGTAACGCATTTACAACACAACGAGAAAGATCTGGAGACTCATGCAGGACGGTTGGGAGTCCGAAAAGCAGACTACCCTGACTGACACGCTCAAAACACCGTTTTCGCAACATCAACCCGATATGTTGGACATGCTAACGAAATTGCATTAGATGACCATTTCCACTTGCGCAAATATCATTTCAAGTCAACAGATAACACCTCAGGGATGGCTTCATCAGTGTTATTCTTACGAAAACATCTAACAGACATCTTCGAGCCCGCCATCCCGCCAACAGATACGCGCTATATCAATCAGGAGAGCAGCCGTCTATTTGATTTGTGTAATCAATAGGCTACGGGCCGTTTCCCTAACCAGACCATTTAGATCGGTGTAGATGTAAGACTCAGCTTGAGCCTTGGGTGATGCCTTTCTCGATTTCCGGTGTGTCATGGACTTCAGGCTTGGACTCCATGACTCTCTGGTCTGTCAAATGCCTCCACTTCACGGCGAAGTGGCATCCTTGTCTTGACCCACCTGGTTAGCTGTATCGGGTCTTGCTCCCGCCCCTTGAGATTTCCGGAGCGAGGATCCTTGAGGAATCCCGCGAAGGTGGGCTTCCAAGCCCGACAGAAGTTCGGAAACGGACTTGCGATTCTGGCTACATGTTCAGCATCAATCGTCTGATCTGCCACATACGACCATACCCACTGGAAAACTCGGGATCCCGTCCGCTCTCCCATAGATAAGCCAGTGAGGGCTGGATTAGTAGTTGGGTCGGTGACGACCAGCGAATACCCGGTGTTGTATGTTTTTGCCCAGTGAATCTTTTTGCTCCGTTGCCAGAGTAATGCTGCCTCCCCGGCTCACGGCTTCGGTGGCGGACGAGCTACCACGAGCATTGAAACGGCGAAGGGGTTCAGACTTGGGGTCTTGTTGTCTTGGGGCCCAGACATCCTGGCTTTAGTGCTTGTCGGCGACAAGAACGTGCTTGAAGACGCCTCTCGTAGTCGTCGCCAGCGTCTGCTGGCGAGTCCCACAGATGGTGATGAAGGGAGACCTGTTCCCACCCCTGGAGTACGTCACATTGCTATTTGACTGCCACGATGAAAATCGACGGAAGAGGTAGCAGACAGCGTGACGCGGTGCCAAAAGTATGGCCGGCGAACAACGCTTCGACGGATGCCCGGTGAATTGGAAGATGGATACGATGAAGCAAGTGGCCAGCCATTTTAAAGCTGTGCCGCTCGCCGAAGGCCTCCTATCCCCGAGTGACTAGCGGTTGCGACCTACTTTACATCCGCCCAGCGGCACGCTTCGTCAAATTCGGTCCTTCCAGGGAGCGACGCTGTGGTGCTGTTTGCGGGCGGTTTGGGACGACCTTGTCTGTCGGCGTGGACAGAACCAAGCTGGTCATGCGGACGACGACAATGACGATGAGCAGAAACAGTCAGGTACAGGTGAAAGACGATGGAAACCGCAGTTGGGTTCCATAACTATCTCGGAGTCCACAGTGGGCAGACACGGCACCAATTGGAGAGGACGGAGAATAGGATGCAGTGTTCTCGGGGGTTGGTAGCCGAAACGTGCGAGGTTTTAGCTGGCTAGCTGGACAGCGGGGCAGACGGGTAAACGGGTTGGAAGAATGGCGCGGCCGCATCAAGATAGCTTTGGTGGTTGAAACTAGGAAGCGGGATTCGGAAGATGACTGGGGGCGAAGGGAGGCGGAGGGTCTTAATCATCGCGAAGGAGACGGATGCAAAACGTGAACGAAGAGTCGAAAGGGAGGATGCCGACCTTCTTCAATACCATTCACCCGCTAGCCCCCTCCATTTCCAAGCTCCAGACACTGCCTGCACAGTCTAACTTTTATCAAGTCTCCAATAAATGTAGCGTGCTTGTCGAAGCAGCAAGTTAGACCGGAGTGCGAGGTCCAGAGGCTTGCAGGCCGCGGTCGCGCTGGGGTGACGGCAACTCTTGCAGATTTGTTCACTGCGCCAATGACGAGGAGGTCGGCGGGAGAGGATGGAGCATGCCGGTTGCCGCGCTCGAGGTAGTCGGCATCTTGGCTGTTGGAGCACTGAGGGCCATGATCTGCCGGCATTTGTTGAGCATCTGCATCACCCGATGCCCCCCCCCCCGGAAGCAACGCCGGGGCCGATGCTGTGTTGGCTTCGGAGCCGATTTGTGGGGCTTGTGCCGGAGTCTTCAAGCGTTTTGTCGTTCTAAGGGAAGTTGTGTTGATAAGAAGTGCGGCACCTGTTTTTGGACGACTCTCGTGTGTTGACTTTGCGGGAAAAAAAGAGTGTTCGCGGGGGAGAGGTCGCAAAGCACTTACTGGGAGGCTTCGGCAGGTAAAAAGACATTTTCAGGGTGCAGGAACCGCCCTCCCCTTCAAAGCAGGCACCACCAGCACCAGACGGAAACCACTTTACAAACGGCAGGAGCGAAGCTTTCCCGGCATCATCCAGACCCGTGGACAGAGGTGGCCACCCGACATTTCTTCCAGATGTCGCCGGAGGTGGCACCAAGATTGACAGGACACATTGCCTTTTTCTCGCCATTTCGCATCGGATTGACTCATCTTGCCTTGTCTTGCCTTGAGCTTCTTTGTTTTGCTGTTGTCCTCCCCTAATCGCCTGTGCGTTCTCAGATTTCAACCCCCCCAGGGATTCCAGCAACCACCAACATGCCCACCGTTCCACGCAAAAAGATCGAGCTCAAGACAAACGGGCATGCCAAGTTTTCCCAGCTTCGAGAAATCACCAACCCCAAAGGCCTGGTTCCGGTCGATCGACTCCAATACAAGCCGCAAGCACTTCTACCCCGTCAAGGTCAGCCCTGATTACCGTTCCGGCAAGTTCACGTTCTTGTTTTCGGTCTGGGAACCGCCAACATGCCGCCCTCAGGAATACTAACACTCTCGCCAAGTCCAAAGCGAAGGTCAAGCGCAAGCCCGACTTCCAACCTTGCATGGCCCCGAACGCTGCAGCTGCTACGAGTCGCACAAGCTCCGAGAATGCCGAGATCGTTGCAGTCAATAGTCGATTCCCGCAACCATCTGTCAACATGGCACGCCTTTTCAACCCCACTCTTCTCGACCTGTCTAAAATATACACTTGAGATTGCTCACAGGATCTTTGGCTGTCTACGTCGTGTCAAGCTCTGCTCAGGCCTCGTCATCACCACCAGCGTCTCCGCGAGGACCTCAGCTACAAGCCCCCTCTTTCCAAGCGCGCCCACTTCCTGAACCTCTGCCGTTGATGATGATAAAGAGGAAGAGGATAAGCAGCCCGAGTCTGGCCGTGGCCGAGACGAAGATAAGCTGGAGGCTGGAGTCCCGCTTGCCGAAGAGGGGTCTGTCACCAGCAGCCGTCAGATGGACGGTAAAAAGGACACGCAAGTCTCCGCGGTGTCCTTCAGCTTCAATCAAGAGACCGCTCGGCACCTCAAGGTAAGCGATGATGATGAGCCACAGCCGGATGATCGTCACTCTACCGGTGCCTATGTGCCGGGTTAGGAACGACAGTCTCTAGCCCACCGCATTGGAGTAGTGTCACATCGAGGTCTTGATGGGCGGGCAATGCAAGAGGCATCAAAGCCCGTCAATTAACCCGCAACTCTGTCGAATGCCGCGCATCTCCTTTGGAGGTCACAGTTGAAGGTCTGGCACCCCGATCTTGCGGAATCGAGGGTGTGGGACGGAGCTGTTGCCATTGTTTGAACTTTTGTTGCGGCTTTACTTCGTCGTCCGCTCCAAGTCCCAGCGTGGTTCGGCCCTCGACCGTGGCACAGATCGGCACGATGTAATGGGAATTAGGTCAGCATTGAGAAACGGCAACCTGCAGGCTGTACTGCTGGGCGGAATTCGAAAACCACGATGCAGCGAGTAGTAAACTATTGTATCCCATTGAGGAGACCGCTTCCCTCCGTTTCTCGTACTCTTGGATCCTCCTTAAAGGCGATTTGCAGGCCCAAGGCCCCTGCATGGATCTGTGTCTCTTTGGCGGATTCCCTGGTTACCTTCGAAAGCGGAAGATTGGGTGCGCTCCTTAGTCGTGAGACGAGGATGTCGGCCAAAGTTCCCCAGAGGAAAATGTATTTGGACAAGGCATGAGCTGGATTCGTAGTTTCGTAGGCAAATCCCCGTGGAGGCATCGTCAACGCTGTCTTGTTTGCAATTATCGCAGAATCCGGCCATTCGTGACTGTCGTCAAAGCGGAGCGTCAGGTCGGGTTTCTGGCCTCAGGGGGTTGCGTTGGTGAGTAGGTACTACCCTAGCGCGGAAGGCAACTTTGCCAGGGGGGCTTCCAGCGGATGGCCCACTGAAAGGATTGGTACCTACCGATTTCGCACCGGGAAATCGGGAGGTATGGATTTGGTTTAGGGGCCCGGGCAGTTTTTCACCGTGCACTGAGTACCTAGATAGGTAAGGTAGGTACCTACCTCTACGGGCCTCACGGATAACCAACGTGACGCGTCGCGTCACAGCCCTTGATGACCTAAAGTAGTGGAACAACATTGGCCGCTCATGCTGGCCAATGTGCTGTTCTCGCAATTGACAAGGTTTTGGGCGCCTCAAAGTCCATCGCCAGTCTTGGTTGTCGGTTGGTGATGGCTTTCAAACCACGACTGCCCCATTCCAGGGCGCCAGCACCTGAGCGCGGACGGTCAAGGCTCCCAAAGGGAAAAGAAGATTTAGGTGGGGAAGGTGGAGTGACGTCACGCAGGTAAGGTACGTTGGACAGGCACCTCCAGTGTCCTTCCATTGCACCGTCGCGACCGCTGAATCTCATCTCCACTGGAAGGTGCCGAGAGCGCATCTGCCTCGCCAAAAAAAAGAAGAAAAAAAAAAAAAAAATTAAGGCGCGTGTGCAAACAAATACAACAATTTTGTTATTTTGTAGAACCACCCAAAAACACAAAATAAAACAACAAAAATTAAAGGCAA